>SNQJ01S0043268.1:64889-77830 GCA_010110895.2 Picea sitchensis
AAAAAGTTCTCTCGACACATAAGTAGTCTAGTGTAGCTAAGGGCAGGGCCTCTTGGCCCTGCTGTAGTGAACAACAGTGTTTTCTAAATGCCAGAAGAGCTGGGAACATACAAGTGAGTGCGGTAAGGTTCCACTCTACCCATCTCAATACTCTCTCAGCCTCTCTAGCTGGAGGCTCCCCTATTACTAATGCTAGTTCAATGGCTCCAAGTGGTCCTTCCTCTTGTTGAGGACGTCGCCTAGTCCTTGAGAAGTTTGTTGGACGCACTGGTCCCATGTCTATACATAACATATACATAAGTGTCAGATACTTTGGTGTACAAAAAAATGATATATATAAAAATACATAAAAATTAAATAAATTTGAAAAGAAAACTTACCCATCTCTTCTCACTCTACTCCGGGAGGTACTGGCATGTTAGAATCTATAGAAAATTGATTGTAGCATAGGGGTAGCCCTCTATTTCCGGAATCTTCTGTGACCACCAGTCAAAAAAGTTGTCATCAAAGGCCTCTATGGTCCTCCCTCCCCCTTGTTGCAGAAACAATGCCACCCATCTGCATAGCACTGGGAGAGAGGCCTCGTTCCCTCGTATAGTCTCTCAAGGACTAATACTGGGTACCCTCTCGAAGAAAAAGGAGCACAAAATGATCCCAAACCCAAAGTTTTGGTGCTCCTGTATCTGACACTCTATTAGTTGTCTCTTCATGCACTCCAACATGGTGGTACTCCAGCCGAAAATCTGTGCATTTAAGCATTGTACTACATAATGCATGTGCGTCCGGGAATCCTGATGCAAATCCCCAGATCTAGTGATCTACCCAATGAGTGGAACTATCACTTTTAGTGATAGTTTGATGATCTTATGAATAGGCACCTGAGAACCTACTTTGTCAGTACCAGCCTCGCAACGGAGTCCAATCAACTCCTCGATGTTGTGAGGCCCGGGGGAAAAAGTATGCAAGTTGACTGGGTCCCCTCTCCTCGAGAGACCAGTCAGGAAGTAAATATATTCAATTGTTGCAGTCAACGACTGCCCCTCAAGTATAAATGCCTCTGCATCAAGATGCCATTAATCTACCAATGCATTTAGCAACTTAGGTTGTGCCCTCATAAATTAACATTGGAAGAACTTTAACAACCCGCATTGTGACAAAAAAATAATAGCAGCAGGGTCTTCAGAGACTAAAAAATTAATGTCCTCATGCTCCCTCTCTCTCCAATGCACATACATCCTACAAAATGACAAGTGGATGGAGAGCTAACTCTTGTTTTTTTATTTTTTCACTTGTTTGAGGGTGTACGTGGGCTGTCTTGAGAATAGTCATGTGTGCACACGAGAAAATTATCTTTTTCCCACGTGTACATGTAGGTTGTGCTTGGAAATCCCACGTACACACAGGGACAACCTCTTTAAAGGTTAGCACCCCCCCAAAACAAAAAAATAAATTCAGAAAAGGAAGAAGGAAATGCAAGAGAGGTTAATATGTACTTACTTGGTCCAAACGGAAGTTCGTTTCGTCCACTGAAGCTCCCAGAATGAAAAATTTCTACAAAGGGGTGTTTTTTGACTTTTGGTCAATTCTCAATATACAATGGTGATAATGAGATGCCAACTTTCTATTTATAGACTTTTTGGCCCCTTTTTTCATTTTTAGGACCCTTTTTGTCATTTTTTCTAGCTTGAAAATCGTTTACTATCGTTCTTGAGTTTCTTAGGGGATGTTACAATAAGTGTTACTTCGGGTATTTAGGAAGTTTTTCGAGAGTTGGGTAAGTTTTAAAGGTATTTTGGTAAAAAGTCATTTTTCCAACTTTGTGCATATAATATAGGATTCCACCTCCACTTGTTGCACCTCATTGTCTTTTTTCTCTTTGCCATAGGATCGATCCCACCGAATTGCGACACGGAACCCTCACTCCTACTCTAGAAGTGTCATAATTTAATGGTAGAGCCTACCTTCACATGGATACCCTAGGTAGATCCTGGTTTCATTTTGGTGTCCATGCTGTCACTAATGGTTATAGGCTCCGGAGTCCTTAGTAGTTTTTTGTGATTACGAGTTTGAGCCTCATTTGCATGATTCATTATCACTCTTGACCTCTCCCTTGGGACTCCCAAAACACAACAGGTCTTCTTTTAAGCCCTTTTAAGAACCTCTAAACATGAAAATATTGTCGAGAGATCTTGTTTCCCTTCACGCTCACTAAACTAAAATTTGAAGGCACGTTTGTCTGGCGGTAGTTTACCCCTTTTTTCGGTCCAGACGGTCATTTGAATGAACAAAGGTATACTCTAGGAGACTCGGTTCTCTAGAAGAGTATTCTCAGGTATAGTTTTACCCCTTTTTCGGGCCTGAGGGACTAAATCTACGAAAAAGGAACCCCCATGGAGTCCATAGTTAAGCTCTTTTCAAACTCCCTAAAATTGAAACGATGGTCGAGTGAGCTTGTTTCTTCAAACTCGTTAAATTGGTCCAAAAGAACATCCCTCAACGGAGTCCATTGCTAATCTCTTTTCAGACTCCTTAAAAATGAAAAGATTGCTGAGTGATCTTGTCTTTTTCACACTCATTAAAATGGTTTTGAATAGATGTTTGTTCAGTTCTAGTTTACCCCTTTTTCGAACCAACAAGACTACCTTCGAAAAAGGTACCCCAGTAGAGTCTCCTTTTACATTTTTTCAGACTCTAAAAATGAAAACCCGTCGAGCTTACCTTCTTTGGTCTCATTAAAATTACATCGAAGGACGTTATCATTGTGTCTTATTAATTGCATTTTCATTCTTGCATCTTGGTCCTAATGCTGGCTCCATGTTTCTCTAAACTGAACCATTTAAAGCATGCCATATACGCAAGCCATGTAGCAATTTTCCTCTGCGTCTTGACACCTTGAGCCATGGTGTATGTTTTCTGAGTGTCCCTTTCCTGCATATGTCCTCTTCAGTGTGTTCCTTGCACTTGGAACTAGTATGTTTGTGACACTCATTCCTCCTTTGTAACATAACATTATTTCATTCTTTTTCAAACTTTCCAAGATTATTGAAAAAGACAAAAAAATCAAATATACCCCAAAAAGAGGAAGGGAAAAGTATTTTCTTTTTTTTTACAGCACAATGAGTCTCCCTTGGACAAATCCTGTTCTTCTATTTGTTTGTCAAGGTCTAGGATTCAATATAACCTTAGGAAGTTGTTCTCGCTACATAGAGTTGTGTCCTCATCCATTTGGTTACCCTTCCAAACATATGGAGAGTTCTCATTGCCTCCTGCACCATGAACTTATGTCAATGCCATGTTGCCTGAGTCTCATATTTTTTTGTGCTTTCATCCAAGGGAAGTCTTACTAAACCTGAGTCGACCCTTCTATAGTTTGTCTCTTGTCCTCATGACCGACCAACCCGAAATACCAATCAAGTCCTTGTTTGAAATCAATGAAGTTCTCTACACTGATCACCAAGATCCTCTTGTCTGTTCCCGACGAGTCGATGAAGACCTCTGGGTAGTGAAGTCATACACTAATATTACACTCCATCATGATTTTTGAATATTTTGAAGTTGTTTCTCGAGCTCTCAAGACCTCATCTCTATCCATCAAGCGTCATTGGCTTCTTGAAGATGGATACTGTACATATATATATTTTTGATTTTGAGATGTAGATCCGTTGTGTACTGCTTGTGGCTACACTTTATATAGTTATATGACATGGATCTACAGTGTATTTGATTGGAAGCCATGATTGTAATTCATCCCGAGTATGGGTATGCCCACCTCGGTGAGACAAATTGTTATTTTTGCAGATGGAACCTCCTAAACTCTAGTCCGTGGGCTTACTTGCTTTGTACATTAGTGAATATTTGTAATGTTTTTCAGCCATTATATGCTCTTCTGACCGCACACATTAGGGGGCATCTGTTATAACCCTAAACTGCACCAGACATGCATACCTAGCATCAGACCATCTACCTTGCTATCTTTTCCAAGACTTCACTAAAAAAGCTCTTCTAAAAATCATTGTTTTGAAGGTGTACACACCCTACGCCACTATTTCCCATGTACACATGCCTGTTGACCCACTATAGCCCTCGTGCACTCACCAAATATTGCAAAAAATGAAAATTGCATAGGATACTATTTTTTGGGCCATTACTTAATCGTTTGACTGCCCATAGCCAGTCACCCCAACCGTTACTATCTCCTTTGGCCTATACAAGAAGAGGTTGAGGTCCTATTTCAAAGAGAGGCAGGAGAGCATAGAATCTCTGCCCATTTCTATATTCCCCCTTTGCCCCAATGTTTGGAAACCACATTGTGAGTTTGAGCCATAATTCCCTTTTTCTCCATTGCAATCCCTTTCCATTCCCCTAGAGAGAAATGAAGAGGAGAAGGAGACGTGGAAGTAGTTGGTGCATTGTGAAGAGGAGTCCAAAATAGAGTTCAAGGAGCAGTGCCGGTATAATATTGTAAGTGAATTTTGTGAGATTAATATAAAGAAGTACTTTTTCCATCCCGCCAAATGACATCTTAAACTTATATGATTTGTTTACATTTATTTTTTATGATGTCTAACCGACTAATCCATATGTAGAATGCATGCTTGTTGTTTCCTTTTTGTCTTTTGGTGAATGCAGGTCAGCCTTGGAAGGAGACTTACACTCAGGAAACAACTGAGCGCAAAGGGATCGACACCAGATGTGGAGTTTAAGGTGTGCCTACCGGATCCCTATACCTTGTATTTTATGTATGATTGTGGGGTAATGTTAGGATAGTTGATAAAAAGTAGGATATTTTATAGGGTTAGATATGCCTACATTTTAGAACCTTGGTGTAGTCCGTAGAGGGGTTTTCGTGCTATAGAAACCTTCCCTAAACTAGAACCATCTGAACCCTTAGCCATGAATTTCACTTCACTCTGGTATTCAGGTGATATGGGAAAACAATGGCAATCAAATGCGGTGTTCCACACCTACTACCTATAGTGAATTTCCATGCAGACATCCATTTTATCTACATCACTATGCACGAAGATGAAGAAAAAGAAGTACTATAGAGTTACTACAAACTCACAGAGGAGGACCTAGAAGAAATAACTAAGCAGTGGCTTGTAGAGCTCCTTATCCCAGTTGACCTCACAGAACTGTCTAATCTTGAACTAATCGGAAGCCCTATGGTCACTCGTGAAGGGCATGATACACCTGGAACTAACATAAGGAATAAGACAGAAGAGGTCCAACAGCTGAGCAATGCATCATAAGAAGCTACTTTAGAATCACCTGGAGGAGGAGGTGATGATGAAGTAGATAAAGAAGAGAATAATGGAAAAGAAGATCAGAAAAGGAAAGTTAAAGTAACACCACCACATAATCCCCCTGATGACGTAGAGCCATCTAACAAAAGAAAGGTTTCTCCCATGAAATCCACATTGCGAAAGAAGTCAAAATCTAGTAAGACCAAGCTGCAAAATGTTCTCATGCTCGATGACTTTGGATTCATCATTGCAGATATACCAAATGCCTTGGAAGATATTTTGTAGAGAAATGAAGCTAAGCAAGAGACCATGTATGAAAAAATTGAAGCAGAACTATGAGCGGTACAGTAGGCCCTTCACTCCAGCCACGCAGTGACCACTGTGCCCCCACCATCAAAAGAAACAGAGTTGGGAGATGAGCCTACCCAACTCCATAGAGTAGCCGATGCAACTAAACCTCACCTTCGTCACACATAGGAAGAAACAGAATAGGATAGAGTGGCCTTGAAGCAATCACAAGAGGAATTGATAGAGCAACGTCAAGTTGTGCAATAGGAGAAGGCTACCCTCCAAATGAAGTTTGAAGAGGAGAAAGTGCAGATCTAGCATGAACAGGAACGGTTTCTCATGGAGCAGGTAAGAGTCAAAGAAGAATTCAACAGAGAAATTTGCTCTATGATGGGCTTAGAGAAAAAGGAGGAAGATCTAGTTGAGTATCACGTGGCGAGAATTTCTGAAGACATTCAATAGCTTCAACAAAGAATAACAGATCTAGAGCTACAAATATTACCAAGTACTCCACAGGATGTGCGATACCAAAGAGAAGCCACTGCCTGAAGAAGAGTTGAGAGGATCAGAGCATTAGCTATGGAATGTAAACAACTGAGCAATATAAGTGTGCATACTTATGAGCAACTTACTAAAGACCCTGAACTGAAGACACTGGAGTCACAACTCTAGGAGGCAAAGAAACAAGCAACGACAATACAAGTACAGTTAAACCTCCTGTCAATAGTTGAAAGAATGAAATGATCCCAGGAACATCACATTGTTCAACAACACGTCCATGCCATATAGAGAAAAGTCATGGAAGTAACTCTGAAGTTCTAGCCAGTCCAAGATGCAACTTGCCAACTGTTTGAAGAGATTAAAGGACGAGGAGCAGAACTAGAACAAGTAGTCACTGCATTTGAGCAATGCTTGGAAGTACCTGTGAAAGAGAAAGTTCTTTAGTAGTTCACTGAGTAGGAGGCCTTGGTGCAACACCAGGTCGAAGCATCTCAATCTAGGCTCGAGGATTTTGAGGTAGAGCTACCCATATCAGAGTGACTCGAGATGAGTCACAGGTGAGTGTTGGGGGCATGTTGGCCTTTGACCAAGTTTTGGATATCCTTGATCTGGTTTGACCTATTTTGGTACTTTCATAAGCTGTCGAAGGCAGAGCACAAGTCGAAGCAGAGATTGTGGGATCTCAGCCCCTTTTAGGGAATTTTTTGGATTAGGGTTTATGCAACAGGTATGGGGATGTCAACCCATGGGTTTACCCATGTCTAGGCCATTTTTTAATGTATAAATAGAAATATAGGATATGTAAGTAGGAGTTTCTAAGGGAAAGTGAAGAACAAGGTGCTAAGGGCAAGGAAGGCCAATGTGCTAAGTGAAATTGATAGTTGTAAATTCTTTGTGCATACTATGTGAGGATTGCAAGGCTCGGTGCAAGTGACTATAAGAGATTGTGTAAAGGCTTTGTGTTGTAACCTAGCTCAGGGAAGTAGGATCTAGTGAGGTGTGCCTATCACATGCGAAGTAGAACCCTGTGGCTCTGTGCATGTAGATGATTGATAGAAGACAATAAAGATAAGAAGAGTTGGTGGACGTAGCCCCAGGCTATGGGTGAACCACGTATATCTTGTGTTGTGGTTTCTTTGTGCATTATATTTATGGTTGTTTTATGGTTCATATGATTAATGCTTAGTGAAATTATGTATTCTTAGATGAATATGATAGCTTAGTGCCTAATGATGTGAATAAGATGCTATATCTAATCTATGTTGATGTGCTTAGAGCTTGAATGTGTTGAATCTTGCTGAATATTGTGTTGCGCTATAATTAGGGTTTATCTACACTGTAGACAAATGTTAAGTACTAATGAATGGCAACTGCTAAGTGCTTTTTTAGAGTATTACAATCATAGATTTTTGTCCTATCTAGGTTGCACACATCTGATTCATGAAACCACCCCTGCCTCTACCTCGGGTGAGACTTCATCTTCTTCACAGGTGTTGCCGAAAGGGCCAATAGTTAGGGTTTGTTGGTACATTTCTGAAGTGTTGAACCCTAGGTCTGTCCCTGTGCCAACATTAACCAAATAAGACAATGGGCATCCAGACTGGCCAAAAGTAGGATTTTAGGCCTGTTGGACATCCCGCACTTTGGGAGGGGATGAGATGCAAACAACTGCGTGAAGCAGCTGATGGTAGTCACCCATGGAGGATGCCTATGGCTGGAGCATCTCATCTCAATAGACATGGATCTCTTTGCATAGATTGCAAGGCTGCCAACATTGGGGGAGACACACATGTAGTTCATTGATGACAAGATGAAGGAAGGGGCAATGGTCAAGGAAATGAGGAAGAATTATGGTACATAAATGGGGTTGCACAGAATCATAATTAAGCACATTAGTGATGCAACCACAAGGATGCCCACAGAAATCATGGCATGCAAATTATTCAGGAAATGTCGCAAGGAGGAAGTCCATGTTGGGGTGATCACAACTATAGCACAGTGTGTATAGGGAACCACACTCAATAGGGCCCCATATTTGTTGAATATGTTCTTGGAAGACTGCAAGGATGCACAGGACCTGGGGAAAAAATTTCAATATTCATGGCTACTCATCTTGGTCAGATGGAAGGAGCCTAAGTATTCATTCTTTTATGTGAGATCAAATCCTTACCATGCAACATAATACCTATCATTGGGGTTCACTTCAGACCCCAAGAACAAAAGGGAGAATGCAGGCATGTTCGAAGGATATTATAATGACTTGCAGGAAAGAATCACCAACACTTGGTGGATTACACCATAGGTGTTCACATAGTATCAAGGCATAGCCAATTTCAAAGCGACGAGGAATACAATGTGGATCCAAGCACAGAAGGATCGTGACAACCAATGGCTACAATTGTAGTACTTCATCAAGGAAGAGGACATAGAAATGGCCATAAGGGATTGGAACGATGACTAAAGGATTCCAGTCCTGAATCACGAGATGCCCGTAGATAAGGAGGTAGAGGCAGGGCATGAACATACACCTGCAAAACACAAAATGGTGCCCAAGAAGATAAGGACAGGTCAGAACCTGGTGCAACAGAAGAAAGGGGGTGTTTCCAAGAAAGACAGTCAGGTGGGGAAGAAGAATAACACCCAGGCGCCATAGGAATAGGAAAAATAGACTAAGACAACAAATGGGACCACATCAAGTTCTATTCAGTAGGAGAAAATGAAAACCAGGAGGCCATTCATACAAATGGGGGGTTCACGCAAGAAATATAAGGCAAACAAAATGCCACAAGAATACATGATCAAGGAGGATGACACAGACCTCATTGCCCAAATGGTCTGATATCGAATAGTGGAGTACTTTGATGAAGTTCATCGCCAAAGGGATAGGATGAAGGATGAGTTGGCAGACATGAGGAAGCTCGTCGAGAAAATCATAGAAACACAGAGGTTTGATAGAGGAATAGAATCAGTCCAAGAATTATGACAGACAAGAGCTGAGGCTAGATCGAGCGAGTATGATAGGATCTAGATGACAACACAACCAAGCTCAACATTTCATGTCAAACCCAGCATGTTGTGCATGGATAAAATTTTGGGTCAGACACCCTTGAAGGATTTGGCCCAAATATAGTTGGTAATGACACGGATACCAACCAAGGCCTTGTATAAACTGCAAGTCAATGTCGTGCAGGAGGTGTAGTCATATGCATGCACAGATGCAACAAAATTGCAGTAGAAAAAGGATAGTCGAGAAGAGTTGAAATTGGTGCTCGAGCAAGTCAAACTCAAGACCAAAGATGAGAAAGACTGCATAAATAGGTTGGAGCAGGGAGTGGTTGTAGCCTATGAGAAAATTCTAAAGAGCGCACAGATAGCAGAGCTCACGACGACACAGAAGATTGATCAAATAATGGAGAAAATCGATCAATACAGGAAAGAAAATTTAGCACCTCCGAGAATAACTCATACCTACCACTCCCCCATAGGTGAAGGAAGCAGAGCAAGTAGTAAGAAACAACATAGATAGAGGAGATAGTGACAAGTTAGTGAAACTTCTGACTTGTTTGATAAAGTAACACAACTATGGACGAAGTTGGAGGAGGATCAACAGGTCCAGTAGTGGGACCAGGAAGAGGAGAGGATAATCATAGCTATCTAGGACCTCAAGCAAAGGTAGAAGATGATGTTAATCACTAAGTGCGTCAAAGGAGCACGAGATATGAAGAAGTTGTAGGAAGAACTCATAGCCACGCAAACACAGAAGAAGGAGCGCCAAGATCAAATGGAACCACTCCAAGAGTGGGAAGAAGAGGTAATTGGGCAGGCAGAAGATGAAAAGAATAACACTGCACAAACTCAGGTAGAGTGTGAAGAGATGATCAACAATGATATTGAAGTGTAGGTATTGGACACACTTAGGGAGAATATCGTGCAAGATGAAACACAATCAAAGGAACTCACAAAGAAATTCCAGGCTCTCGAAGGATAGATTGAAGAAGTGCACAAGGTTTAGGTGGCTCAGGATGAGCCACATGTCAGTGTTGGGGGGTTGTTGGATGGAAGCCTAGCTAGAAAGAAAGGATATGTTTGGAGGAAACTCATGCAAGAGGGAAAATATAGCTGGAAGAAAAAGCATCATGTGTAAGGGAAGCAGGCAAAGCGTGCATGCAAGCAAGAGCTAACGATGCTAGGATTAGGGTTATTGTAATGTATTGTAATGGCTGGTGAGCCAAGGACAAGAATAAGTAATACTTATAGGAGAAATATATACGACTGAGATGACGAAGAGAGAGAGAGATTTGTATGAACTGTATGAGTCATTAAGTTGGTGAGCTAGGGAAGGAGTGAGTGACTCGATCCCGAGGGTTAGATCATAGGTTGAGGAGCCTGGTGAAATCTAGTCAACCTCACAGGGATCGAGGATCCTGTGGGAAAGGGGGGGCTCTAATATTGTAACCAGAAACAACATGATATAATTCTAAACTATAATAAAATCCTGAGAGACAGATGTGAACGTAGCCCAGGAGGACGTGAACCACGATAACACTACGTTGTGTGATTGAATGTATGTTTCTTCATGTATGATTAATTTTTGAATGTTATATAAATGAAGTCACTTAGTAGATCTGGTATTCCACATGCATGTATAGAATGAATGTTATAACTATATGTTAGACTGAATGAATAAAGATTACAGCATTGAAACACATATCTCGCTCAGTCTCAGGTTACAAACACCTGAGTATTGCATCCACCCATAGAGCTATCTCAGGTGAGACTGCATAGCACACTCTATGTGTTGTGTTTCATTTTGGTTTTCTAGAGGGGCCAATAGTTTTAAAGGGATTTTGTTGGGAATTTTATCAAATATGAACCAGGGTCAATCTACGATGGTAAAGTAGGATCAAAATAACCATAAATAATTATCTAGACCAATAGAAGAGTATATCCAAGCCAACAAGTGGACCATGTGACAAATTAACAAATAAAGAACATATGTGGAAGGACATTAGTGCATTCTAAGGAGTTAGCATGTAAGAAGCGGAAGTTAGTTAGAAGTTTTGGAACATTTATTCCACATTGTAATGGGATAATCCCTATTGTAAAAATATAAATATGTAATGGGTTTTGGGTAGAAAGAGCGTGTGAACACTTAGAGGATTTGAATACTGAACATTTAAGAGTGAGAGACTATTTGATTGAGTTTTCCAGTATGAGCATAATGCGCATGATTGTAATGAAGACTATGAATGAATAATATAAGAAGCTATCCATTGTGGATGTAGCCTAGTTGGGGTGAACCACATTAAATCCTTTTGTTAGGATGTGTATTTTGTTGTGATGTGTTTGTTTATTCTGTCTAATGTGCACATATAATGAATGGTTAATATGAACATATTAGATAATCCAATGGTTTTGCACATGTGTTGAATGAGTATATAAGATAAGTTATTATGTTGTTATGGTTTCACACACATAACATATGAATGAATGTTAAGTAAATAGTAAATAGTGAATGCCTCATATTCCCCCATAAATGTAGAATCTCAGTTCCTATAATCCCCATAGGTACTTCAGATGATACTTCACCTGCTTGTGGGTGATGTTAAAAGGGACAGTATCTTGGGATTGGTAGGTGAATTAATGTTTAACCCCAAATCTTCCCACTGCATTCCAAAAAATGGTTTTGTTTCCAGGACCGAGATCTACGAATGAGGGGGATGTGGAGGCCTACTAAGGAGGATATCAAATAATGATGGAATACAAACGAGATCAAGTTTGTGCTAGATCAAAATAAGAATCCAAATATCAGTGCAGAAGAATGGTTACAGAGGTATTTTTTTACATATTTACATGAAATTTTCTTTGTTGACTTCTTGAATGTCTTAGCAGAGTGGATCCAGAGATTTATTGAACATATCAGAAGATATTAGACTGTCGTTCTAAGGAATTGGACTCCTAAATTGATGTTAATTTTTTCAAGATCCCAACCCAGTTTCAGTCTCGCTGATTTTTCTGCCAAATTTAAATGCCGAAACACCAGTTTCGGCACTGGTTCAGCATACGTTACAACACTGTTTCAGCATATGTCACAGCGGTGTTTCAACATATGTCTCAGCATTGATTCAACATATGTCACAGCAATGTTTCATCTTATGTCACAGTGGTGTTTCAACATATGTTACAACATTGTTTCATCATATGTCTCAGCACTATTTCAGCATATGTTACAGTGGTGTTTCAACATATGTTATAGCAGTGTTTTAGCATATAAAAACTTAATAGAAAATAAACTTCAGAACTGAAACATGAGGATTATGAACATCGTTTTCAACGCAGAAATAAAATATCAGCAATATGCAAAACTAAGAAAATATAGACACAAAGATTTTCGATCTAACTTCGACCCTGGAAAAAAACCCACAAGGGGAAAACCAATGAGAGAGGGATTTGTATTATTTATGAGCTTCTGAGAAATTATTTTACAGCATATTCATCTTCAGATATTTACACAAACTTATTTGGACATTCCTGTAGCTTTGCTCCTCGATTTTTGAACCAGAAATCCGTACAACTGTATGACTGTCCCAACAATTAATGTTGTACGGACTTTCTTGAAATTCGTGCCAAAATTATGCTAAGACTCAATTTATGTTCCACTAAATGTTGTTTGGCAGCCTTGGAATGCATGCCAATACTTTTAGAAATTGGAGTTGTTGTCTCTTTTCTTCATCTCAACCTCTCTCTTGCTCTCTCTTGTTCTCTCAGGAAGAATGCTTGAAATCCTCTTGTTCTCTCAACAAGAATGCTTCAACTTACCCAAGAATGGGTGCACCCTCTTGCCCAAGTCGACCTCATGAGGGAAGGTGAGGGGTTTTCTAATCTAACGGTTGAGATTAGATCATA
>SNQJ01S0043268.1:79803-104034 GCA_010110895.2 Picea sitchensis
GGGTTTTCTAATCTAACGGTTGAGATTAGATCATATGGGTGGCTGAGATTTGGTGTCTCTTCACTCACCCTCACTTTAATCATAAAGTCACCTTTTAATTTGCATCTCACAAATTAAATGACTAGAACACACATTTGACACTTTCCCCCCCTTAGGCACATAGGGAAGAGAAACACTTGCCTTGGTACTTTATTTTAATTAAAAATTTAACAATTGATTCGACAAGTTAATGCAGTAAGCAATAATACATCGTGCATAGTTGACTACTGGTTGGAAAGTGTGATGGGAGGTTATGTTATTGACTTTTCCATAGATTGTACTCAGTCATACAGTGCTACTGAAAGAAAATTCTTCAAGGGATTGTGTGGAAGATACCTAAAGTCAATATATACATAGATTAATATGTTTTTATGTGACAAAGGAGTGATGATAATGGAATTTGATTTCTAAGCACCTTCGTGCACATATGGGAGTTGGGGGATGACCAAGGAATGATCTAAGAATAGAAAGGGATGAAGAAAATGAATGAGGAACAAATGGGTTGAGGATTCTGAGTGAAGAAGAGTGTACAAGGAATGAAGAGATTGAAGCATTGCATAATGGTAAGATATTTAGGCCGAATAAGAAGAGGATTGTTGCTAAGAGAGAAGGGAAGCATAATGCGAAAGAGGAAAGAGGCACTGGTGAGATATTCCATATCGAAGGGAGTCTATGGGATAGAATAAAATATTCATCATCTTGGTCTAGTAGAAGATGATCCCCCTCAAATAGGACTCTGTGTCAAACCCACAACCCCGTGTGAATTGCCAAAAACTAAGGTAAGATCAGAAGTTTTGTCAATTGTAGTTACTAGAGGAAGTAAAGATAGTAGTAGAAGTAATGAAATTAGTGGAAGTAGTACATCGAGAGAGAATCATTTAGTATTATCAGGAAAGAATACCATGCAAAACACGATGGCAAGGTAGATCCCACCTTAAGGGTGTCTCTCTTTCAAGGGGCAGGTTCAAAAGACCTTGAAAAACATTTGTTCATTTGTGACACAATATGGATATGGACTGTAAATAATGTCCAAGACGATGATGTGATGATTGTGTAGTTGGAAATGACCTTCAAAGATCATGCACTATTATGGTATATGAAATATTAGAATACTACACATGTGGGAAGGACGAGAACATTGGCAGAAGTAATACAAGTGTTGCTGAAAGAATTCTAGAAGCCTAAATCTTAGTCATAGTGCATTACAGAGATGAAGGGAATTAAGTATATAGTAAATGAATAAGTATGGGAATATGATCAAAGGATTAAGATATTGAAATACTGGTTAGCATTCTATAGTCTAGATGAACAACATAGAGAATGGTTTATGGCATGTTTATTGCCACATATATGCTTCCCTTTGACACAACAAAAGATTGCAACAAAGTCGGAAGCTATGGAAATTGAAATGAAATTGAAAGTGTCCAATATAGAAGAGAATAATGTGGGGATTACTCAAGTCCAGTCACAGCTGGATGCACTGACAATTCAATTAAATGAAATTATGAAAAGAAAATAAAATCATGAGGGATTTTGGTGTATCACATATAGAATGGAGGGGCATCTTAAAGATGAATGTCCATATTTTCAAAAGTATTTGAAAATGGGAACTCTTAATCCTTTGGGGCTATGGTGTGATATTTGTAAAATGGTGGGTCACCACCCTCATAATTCTCGTTGATGCATAAGTACCAGAGTAGGACATGAAGAGACGGATTTTCATGCATTTGATTTGATGAGAGAGAGCACTACAAATGCTTATAGAGTCCAAGGTGAATAAGTAGAAGGGGGAGTATGGTAGTTTAATACTCCCAGAGGAGGATATAATAAAGGAGGAAGAGGAGGATTCAAAAACATATGAATAGGATACTTTGGTTGAGGAAGAGGACCTATTATATCTTATAATTGTAATCAACTTGGAAACTTGGCTAGATATTGTCTAAATCCTTGCAAGACATGTACGTATTGTAAAGCACTATACCATGCAACAAAATATTGCCCACATTTGATGGAACAATGTCAAGAAAAGAGGAATGAAAACTTGCATATGATATTAGTAGAGGCACGTCAAAAAAACAAAAATAACAATAGTTACATGCGGAGGAACAAGAACCGGAGAAGATGTGATGGATCAAGGGAATATAATTCACCAGTGGGTAAGGAAAGCAGTTGATCCTACCATTTTTTGATTCTCTAAAAGAGGAGACCTACTAGGAAGCAAGAAAATAATTGATTGGAGTAGACTAGATAGCATCGAATTTGACTATGCCACCATTGTATTGAGTTCGATTGTGCCACCCTTGTATGACAGACCACCGATGTTTGATATTCCTCCACTATATGACCACTTAGAAAAGCAAGTTGAAAAGGTGATCACTTTGCAAAGTTCCTTAAGACGTTTTTTAGAATTAATAAAAGATGAATGTTCTTTCAGTCTAAATGAAACGATTGACCATTGTGCATAAGAGAAAGAGAAACCTATCACACATAATCAATTAACCAGGTGCACAGTAAGAAGAGAATAAATAAGGAGTTCCAAATCAATACACAGATAAGTAACTATGAGATGGACAATATAATTATGGATTTAGGCTTTGATGTGAATGTTATATTGAGATAGACTTGGAGATGATGGGTCAGCCAAAGTTCATTTGGTCATTGATACATTTCATATTATCAAACCAACATAAAATATTTCTAGTCGGAAGGTTAACAAGGGTAATTGTCAATATTGATGGAGTGTGGAATATAGCAGACATTGAAGTGATCACAATAGTAGATGATAGTACACTATATCCAAAACTATTGGGACTTTATTGGGAGTTCAATAATTAGAGTATCATTGACCTAAAGGAAATACAAATGGTATTTGAAGTAGAATATTTGAAGGTTACTGCGTCAATAGAACCCACTTAAGGAAGAAGGTATGTAGAACCAAAAAAGAGAAAAGAACTTGATAATATATATAATATGATTGTGTGGATGGATTATTATGTGAATCCTATAGTTGAAGGCATACTTAAGTGGAGGAGTATCAACTCATGCACGTCAGACTCAGAATAAGCCTTAGATATTTTCCAACAAAGACTGCATGAAGTATCGACAAGAAAATGTGCTAGGATTACCCACTCGTTACAATGGATTGGGACTGAGATATGTGAAACTCCAAGGTATGATGGATGAACTGATGCAGTTTATTTTATAAAATAATTTGAATTATAAATATCAGATCAACAAATATTATTAGCTTATATGTTGTGTTGAGAGAAAACCCTGCGAGATGGTGGGTTGCACACAAGGATGGAACAAGAAGTTGGAATCAACACAAAATGTTATTGCATGTTAGATTCAGAACATAGAATCAACACATCATGCCAAAGTATAATGGATTGAGTTTCCTAGAAGACCATATTATGAAGTGTACCGCGACCTGGAATCTGATACCTTAGTGAGAATGGACACATTTATTTGTGCATACTTTGGACACTACTCCAAAGAATTGGTACATAGAACTAGAAGTGCGCATAAGGACAAGAGATTCAGAAGAGTTGACTAGGAACTTCAAGGTAACATTTAATTTTGAAAATAATAATTCATTGATTGACTCAACCTTCTAGGTTATCAAGAATAAGATTTTTGTGATAGAAGTCCCAATGTAAAGTACACCTAGAGTTGATATGATAGTTGAAGAAGTCTTGCACTACTATATTGTTGTTGAAGAAAACCTGGAGGATGAAGACCCAAGGAATTTGCAGATACCATAAATTGAAGGGGAATGCGTAGTAGAAGGACTGGATCTTGAGCCAAATATATGTTGTTGGAGAAGGATATTTTAGGGTACAATGTAGAAAACAAGGAAAATAACTAAGGAATGGATGAAAGGAAGAAACGCGTGCTAGCAAAATGAGGAGAAATCAGTGCACAAGAAGACAAAGGAAGGAGAGCAGCAAGAATTAAGGAAAATCAGTGCATAGTCAAAGCAAGGAATGGTTGGATTGAAGTCTAACCACGCAGAAGGAGTTACTATGTGGAAAAATTTGGGTTAGGGTTTTTCTAGTAAATGTAATGGGTTTTACCCAATTTTGAATTATAAATAGATGATGTATGATGTGGATAGGGTATTTATGTTTTGAGCATAGTTTATGATACTTTTTGAGAACTCTTCTGAGTTTGAGTCACAGTACTAGTTTTTGGTTGAGAGTTGTAGAGCTCGGAGGGTATGAGTTTTGGAGACTCATGGAGTGTAATTGAGGTTCAGTTTGCAAGTTGTGGAGCTTGGTGAGACACTATTCAACCTCACCATTAATAATCCTATGATGTAATGTGTGCAGTGCTAGACTTTGATCAAGAATCATAAAGAAGGAGATATTTGTGGACGTAGCCCGGGGGGGTAAACCATGGTAAAATATGGTGTCTTTATGTGTGTTTTTCTTATGTGTTTCATGATATTATTTTATGTGGAATGAATAAATACATGAATATGTTGAAGTTTATTTACAGTGCACAATAGACTAGTATGATGTGTTCTACAGAATGAATGTTAGTGAATGGGTAAAATTGTAGATCTGATGAATGTTGAAGTGGAAGAGTAAATGTTCCTAATATTCCCATGATTTCCATCCCTTGAATTATTGTAGACACTTGGTTCATGAAATCATCGATAATCCATATCAGGTGCGACAGTGTTGTGCACTCTATGCATAGTGTTGCCTTCTACTTCACCAAGACGACCAATGGTTTCTAGGAATTTTTTAGAGAACTAAGGTAGAACCCAGGTCAGCCCATACATCCAACATATGAAGAGATTCTAATAACAAAAAATGTGAAAATTGGTATAGAAGACAAGTCAAAGTTTTCCAATATAGGAAACTACTAGAGCGATGAGACAGTCGAAAAGATTGTCAACTTTTTGCACGAATATCAAGATCTATTTCCAACTACGAGGTGAAAGGAACCACTAGGGAGTTAGTATAAATGAAGATTGTATTGAATCCATATGCCAAATATGTGAAGCAAAGACCAAACATAATGAACTTGGTGTATAATCAATAGGTAAAATCATAGATAGATAGGATGCCAGAAGATGGAATTACATAATTTTTTTAAGAATCGGAATGGATCAGTCCAAGACTATCAGAACTTGTATAACTTGAGGAAGAACAATTTTTCACAGGTTTCCATCAGCAAGTGTAGAAAGTGTGTGAGAAATATTGGCATGACAAGCACATTAAACAAAAGAAATTTCAAATAGGAGACTTAGTGTTACTTTATGACAACAATTTTTTGCAGCACCTAGGAATGTTCAAAATGCATTTGTTAGGACCATATGTGATCAGGTTTTTGACAAATGCAAGTGTTTTCCAGTTGGAGAAACTAAATGGAGAAGTTGTGGAAGGATTGGTTAACAATAGTCGGTTGAAACTGTATAGGGATATTCAGGCTTTTGTGCAGTATTCTTAGCATGCAATGTGTACCATAGTGTATTAATATACAAAAAAAAAGAGAAAAATAGAAAAAGTAGAAAAGAAATAAAGGAGTTTGAAGGTTGGAAGTGTGAATTAGAAAATGACATATAAAATAAAGAGGAAGGTGAACTACATAGAAAGGAAATATAGAGTATGAAGAATGAAGACAAGGTTGTATATTTGCACAAAATATGGTTAAAGGAATTAAAGATTCAACTTGATGGGACAAGTACTTAAGAGAGGACATGACGGTGAACTAGTGGCACCATTAAACCATAAATGAAGAATGGAAATAAGAAGCGTTCTGAGTAGTAGAGGAACCGACAGTTGCACAAGGTGTCGTAAGGATGGAAACAAAAGACAGTGAAGAGAAGAGAAAGACACATCTTACATTAGAGATAGCAAAAGAAATCTTGTAGTAGGAAGAACAAGTCAAAGAAAATGTTGCTCCCACACAAGAAATATTTCACAAGTTCATGGAAACATGGAAGCAGACCTGAAGTGGCTTGGGACAAGCCACAAATTAGTGTTGGGGGCCTATTAGAGCAAGCCATTTTGGGTAATCTTTGGGAATCATGCAGGAGAGGACCATGAGACAAATTAGCAAAGGAAAAATGTGCATGGAAGGCAATTAGCACATTCTAAGGAGTTAGCATGCAAGAATAGGAAGTTAGTTAGGAATTTTGGGACATTTTTTCCACATTGTAACGATTTAAGCCTTGTTTTAAAACTATAAATAAGTAATGGGTTTTGGCTAGAACGAGGGCATGAACAGGAAGAGGAGTTGAATAAATAACATTTAAGAGTGAGAGCCTATTTGGTTGAGTTGCCGTGTATGAGCATAGTGTGCATGATTTTAATGAAGACTGTGAATGAATAATATAAGAAGTCAGTCATTCTAGATGTTTCCCAGTTGGTGTAAACCACGTTAAATCCTTGTGTTACAATTTGTATGTTGTTGTGATGTGCTTGTTTATTATGTTTAATGCGCACATATAGTCAATGGTTAGCATGAACATATTAGATGATGTAATGGTTCTTTGCATGTGTTTAATGAGTATATAAGATAAGTTATTATGTTGTAACGGTTTCATGCACTTAACATATGAATAAATGTTAAGTAAACATTAAATAATGAATTCCTAATATTGCCCCGTGAATGTATAAGTCTAGTTCCTACAGTCCCCGTCGGTACATCGGGTGAGAATTCACCTTCTTGTGGGTGATGCAGAAAGGGCCAGTATCTTGGGATTTGTTGGTGAAGCAATATTTAACCTCGAGTTTTCCCACTATACGCCAACAACCAATATGGCCTATTTTTTACTAGTTTTGAGGCAGGATTGAGCTCTATCATTATCTCCCCTGAGTCTCCCTTAATTCCTTTTAGTTCTAAAAATATTGTAGAGAATAGGTCATCATATTATCACCACAAATCTTGTTTCTCTTTCATGGTCTGTTCATCCCAATAATACCCTATGGATGCCAACTCGGGATGCTTCTCACTCCCTATGTTTATTTTCCACAACTTCCAGGGTTTGGTATAGGAGATACTAACATCATCTGAAATAATGTCTTTAATAGCCCTAATTCCTTTTGATTATTTAAAATTCAAATTCCTAAGGTCCTTTAGCTCATTGGGATATTCTGGGTCTATATTAACCTTAATAAATCCTATGGTTATTTGTGCAGGGGATGGATAAAGGCTATGATGATGTACATATTCATGTTCAAAGAAAACTGTAGGTGAATTTAAGGGATCATCATTAAAAAAAAAAAAATCTTAATTTTTTCCAGTACTAAGGTGAGTTCAAGAGACTTACCCAAAAATGAGAAATTGTAGAAAAAATAGCATTGAAGTACTTCCTAGCAAGTGGTTTGTCTTATGGTCTCTGCATACACATAACAAGAACTTGGGATTCGTCCCAACGAATGAACAAACTGATGTACCCAACATTGAGAAGGCATATGCACAACTTTCCATAACTTAATACAATGCACACAATGCTCCTGTGGATCATATGACCCATCATATGATTCTATAGTTAATATTTTATGCTTCATCTCCTGGTCCTTAAGAGACTAGTTGAATTGTGATTGAAGGATAAATCAGTATTGGAGAACAATTTTGATCTCATCCCAAGAAGTCAAAGCTTCCTTATGAATATCTCACCACTGATCTAGAGATGATTTTAATGCAATATCAAGTATTGATATTCTTATTTTTCTTCAACTTTGTCTTCCATATCAACTACAAATAAACATAAATATGAAGTACCATCATAAACAGGGTGTTCTCTAATATATGTTCCAATCCACCTAGTCCCTGTGATAGTTTCACAATGTCTTGAAAAGTTTTCGTACCTTCCCTATTACCAATTATCGAAAGTTTCCTATGAATATTGACTTGCAGATTAAATACTCCACCAACTTACTGACCCATCTGCGCTATGGTTAATATATTCTTCTTGTTTTCCTATAGTCAAAGTATAGAGTTGATCTAGGAAACCTGGTTCCATGTTTTCTTCAGTTGGATCTGTATATTGAGGACCCTGATATGGGTCTAGAGGTTGGGTTACTTTCATACCATCCACTTCAAAGGTCATGATTTCCATTTTGAGATATATAACAATGTAATTATCATATGCCCAGTCAATACCCAATAGATCTAGGTATGGATCCTTCTCCCCCATTATTTCTATGACCTCAAAGTTTGTTGTTGTTTTAATGCTAGTAAAGTCCACTTCAACATTTTTGCAGCCTCCCAATAGGGTAGATACAGTAATGATTGGACATTTTCAACTGAATAGGTGAATAGACAATCTTGGGCTTTCCCATTGCTTCCCAAGTTTGTTTTTGTAGTGTATTGACATTAGATCCCAATTATAACATAAAATCAATAATTTCATAGTCATCGATGTGGGTGTTTAGCCTAAATTCTCTTCCAAATATCTGCTTCCTCCTTTGTATCCTGCTTGTATTCCTTTTAGGAAGATTAGCAACAATAATCTCCTATAGGATACCATCAGTCACTAAATTACTCTTGAGCATGTTCCACAACATCTCATTGATTTGTTCATCATCCAAAATGTCATAAAATAATTGGAACCATAAATCAACATTCTTTTGTGATTTTGCTAGAAGGTCCTTCAGTGCCAATAGATTTTCCATGACTCTTAGTTAAATCTCAACACTTGGTTATGAAATTGTCGATATGGTAGGTTTAAGTATCTGTTGAAACATTTCTACTGCATTCTGGAACAACTCCTTCTATCTTATGGGATCATACTTAGTATCCACTGATACCTCCTTATGAATCTTACCTTGATTAGGGATGTCAACATCGCACCCATCATTTTTCCTCCTCTAGTAATAATGTTAGTATTGGGCTCCTTTCCTTCAGAAATAGGTCTAGGTTCAAAATTTATTAATTTAGAGCCTCATTTCCTCGCGCATTCTTCCCATTTCCTGATCGATTCAAGGAAATACTTGGTGGCATGGGATTTTTTTCTATAGCGTGCACCCCAAGGTCTTCTCGAAAGAGGACAATATTTCATGAGGTAACCTTGTATATCATAATTTAAAACAAAAACTAGCCCTATTTCACTAGTTAATCCATCTTGAAATCCTCCCTCACCTTTGTGACCTCCTCCAAACCCTTGAGGAGATTCGTTGACCCTAAACATAGACTGATCCAACCTATCAGCGTGAGCATCCAGAGCACGACACTGCTTGGTAGTTTGAGTAGGTGATCCACAAAATTCATAGTATATTCTATTTGGAACAGGGGAATACTTTTGTAGGATTGGATAGTGCCTAGGGGTGTGGCCATGACTTCAGGAGATTTCATAGTATTGGTTTGTACCAAAAAATATACAACTCTAGAAATCGAACGATCTAGCTAGTGAAGAGTTGTTAAATGCTCAATAGTCCAATTATATATTCTCTTGACTTGATATTTGAATTATGGTGCTTCTTGCAGTTGGACGATCCACTAAAATACCTCTTCCAAGAGTTGAATCCATAAGATCTCATACTAGTATCTCGCAAGTTTTGATTAAAATACATCGCTCTTTACAAACCTCAAACTTTTTTGTTGTAACTTAGATTCTTGTATAATAAACTTGTCACACCTTATTTCCAACGAATTCTCAATGTCATTCTTAAATATGTGATGTTTCACCCCCTAAAAGTTCACTATAAATATAGGTCCTGGCAACATAACTGTTTGTTGGCGCAAAATTGGACACATGGGTTCTTAGAGGTTACCAAAAAAGATAATGTTGTAATCTAGTAGTTCACGTAATAATTCCCATGCAGAGACTTAATGGTTCACGTAATAATTCCCTAGAACAAACATCGAAATAGAGGTCGATCATGGACACCCGCGAGTTCAGAGGGAGGGTGGAAAATGGGAGGTCTCACCCCCAACATGACTCCCTTCTATGGTTTTAACTACATGCTCCTAGGTCAACACCTGTCTCCGTGGAGCTGCTTGCTCCCCATTTTTCATGCATTCCCCCTTCCAAGAACTTAGGATAAAACATAAACATTTACACAGCTTTGGAATAATATTTAATTATTATCCCCAAGGTCTTAAGATCTTAATATTAGCCCTTCTCCCAACCTTTCATCCCCCTCTCCCTTACCCAGACTTTTTGGAAGCTTAGTCCCCTATCACTCATTTATCATGGTCGGTCCACATGCAAAGATTCTTTTATATTAATAATATGCATCATTACATGTACAAAAATCAGGCTCTTGGCCTTCAACACTTAGGCTCTCTAGCCAAATAAAAACATAAGCCCACCATATTATATAAACTTATCTCACCAACCTATAAAACATAATTACAATTCATAATGCAATTGGGGCATGTCCATGGGGTATTACAATCCCCTCCCCTTATTTTTGCACTATCCTCAGTGTAACATTCACACAACATCAACAAGATTTCCAAAATCTTCAAAAATATGCGAGTATTATGCCTGCATATCATCTTCATGTTGCCATGTCGTGTCCTCAATACCATACCAAGTCCACTAGACCTTTACAATTCCTATGGCTCGATTTCATAGTTGTTTGTTTTTCCGGTCCAATATACGCATAGGATGCACTTGCAGGACACCTTCTTGTTCCACCTAGATCACATTCCAGTTCATCACATGATTAGGATCAGGTATATATTTCTTAATTAATGAAACACGAAATACATTATGTACAATCATGGATGCAGGTAATGCAATCATATATGCAACTGGCCCAATCTTTTCTAGGATTTCAAATGTCCCACAAAATCTGGCTGCCAACTTGGAATAGTTTCCCAGCCTCAGGGAACTTCTATTGGCTTTTACTTTAAAAAAAACATGATCTCCCACTTTAAACTCTCTGTGGGTTTTGTTTTTATCAACATAAAATTTTTTCCTGTCTTTGGTAGCTTTCAAATTCTTCTTAATTTTCATCATTTTCTCTTCCATTTCCTTGAGAAACTTTGGCCCAACTACCTCTCTATCAGCTGGTTTATCCTGGCTCACTGGAGTATTTCACTTTCTTCCATAAAGTGCTTGAAATGGTCTCATTTGCAATGATTCTTGATACCCATTGTTGTAGGTGAATTCTACCAAGTGTAGGTAGTTTTCCCATTTTGATGGTTTGTCCATCACATACATCCTCAGTATGTCTTCTATCACTCGATTCATCCACTCTGTCTACCCATCCAACTTAGGATGATAGGCTGTACTGAAATTCATGTTCATTATGAATCCCTTAAATAACCCTTTCCAGAAATTTGAGGTAAATTTTGGCTCTCTGTCAGACACAATTGTCTTTGGATTTCCATCCAATCATGCCACTTCCTTCATAAAAATATCAGCAACCTCCACTTCCTTGTGAGTAGCCTTTAACATAATTAAATGGGTAGCTTTCTTAAGCTTGTCCACCACTACCATAATTGAATCATGTTGCTTGCATGTTATGGGAAATCCTGTGATGAAATCCATTGTCACCACTTCCCACTTCCACTCAGGAATAGGTAAAGGTTGTAGCAATCCAGTTGGGTGCCTATGCTAAGATTTAACCTTTTGGAATTCCATACATATGGAGATGTATTTTTCAATATATTTCTTCATACCGAGCCAAAAGCAATGGCTATTGATTGTTGCCACAGTCTTCTGATATCCAGGGTGCCCAACTTAAGGCACGTTGTGAATTTCTCTCAGAATCACAAGTTTCAAACCCTGGAAATTAGGTACATAAAATTTGTTGTTGTACATAAGTATTCCATCAGTCTCTAACTTATAATATTCCACTTTTTGTGGTGTTTTATCTTGTTGTAGCTTTGCTACCAATTCCCTGTACTACAAGTCTGTGCTTGCAACCTTCAAAACTCTTCTCTTTATATCAGTTTGATACATGCTAATGGTTTTAGAATGTAATTTGTGTACTCTCCTGCTAAGTGCATCAACCACTTTATTCACCTTCCCTTTTATATGCTTGATATCAAAATCATATTCACAGAGAAATTCTAGTCACCTACTTTTCCTAGCATTCAAAGTTGGTTGATCAAACAAATACTTCAGATATTTGTGTTATGTTCTCAATTCAAACCTCCTTCCCATGAGGTAGTGTATCCATTTCCTCAGAGCATGAATGATGGTTTCTAACTCCAAATCATGAGTTGTGTAGTTCCTTTCATGCTCTTTAAACATTTTGGATTCATAACAAATTACGAATCCATTCTGATTGAGGACTCCTCCCAGTCCTTCTTTGCATGCATTGATTCATACCATCAAATATTCATTTGGATCTATGATCCTTAGAATTGGAACACTGGTTAACAATTGCTTCAATTGTTGAAATATTTTCTCACAATCTTCTATCCATTGAAACTTCTTCTCCTTCCTTTGCAAGGAAGTGATAGGGTGCACTAACCTCAAGAACTCTATGATGAAACTTCTGTAATAAACAAATAGACCCATAAAGTATCTAACTTCTATCACATTATTTGGTGCTAACCATTCTCTGATGGCCTCAATATTTTCAGGATCTACCACTATCCCATCTTTCGAAATAATATTCCCCAAGTAATGGATCTACTACTGATAAAACGAGCACTTTCTCAACTTGGCATATAGTGGGTGCTCTCTTAGCACTTGCAACACCATCCTAAGATGATGTTCATGATCTTCCCCTGACTTGGAATGCATCATAATGTCATCTAGGAGGACTATGACAAACTTTTCTAGATAGTCCATGAACACACCATTCATCAAGCACATAAAAACAGTAGGTGTGTTTGACAACCCAAACGACACCATTGTGAACTCGTAATGACCATACCTTGTTATAAAGGTGGTCTTGATGATGTCTTCAACCTTAATCCTTACCTGGTGATATCTTGACCTGAGGTCTATCCTCAAAAATATCTTCACATCCTTCAACTGATGGAAGAGGTCATCAATCTTCGACAGAGAATACTTGTTCTTTGCAGTTACCTTGTTCAATTGTCTGAAATCGATACACAATCTCATCATTTCATCCTTATTATTCATGAATAGAACCAGGACACCCCAAGGTGAAACACTTGGGTGTATGTACCCCTTCTTCAAAAGATCCTCAAGATGTAATTGCAGTTCTTTCAACTCTATCATACTCATTATGTAAGGATATTTCGATACTGGAGCTACTCAAGGAATCAAGTTTACAAAGAAGTCAATATCTCATTTCAGACGTAATCCTGGTACCTCTTGAAATACATCTTCAAACTCCTTTAGTACCACATGATCTCCAATACCTAACACCTTATCCTTGGGTGTTCCCTCGACATGGGCTGCAAATAATTGACATCCTTTTCTGTATCACTTCTTCAACTTCATTGCTAATATTTATCTGATAGCAACAACTCTGTGAATTCCTTGGACTGTTTTTCGATTCCCTTCCTCATACAGGAAAGTGAATGCCTTGTTATGATATTTTAGTATGGCATGCTGATGGTCTAACCAATCCATCCTAATTAAATAGTCATAAGAGCCTAAAGGCATAATGTTCAATTCATCCTTTGTGCTCAGTCCATTCATGTGCACAGGACAGGACTTAACTAACTCAATGAATTTCCTCTTGGTTCCTATAGCCAGCTGCACTAACCAATATTTTTCATGTTTGCTTCTTGATAAATGCAAACTTTCCACCACTCTAGGATCTATATAACTATGGCTAGCCCCTGAATCAATTAAAATAGTAAAGGCATGGTTGTTAATAATACCTTCCACTTCAATCATGTGTGAGTAAAGTTCATCTTGCTTGTTGTCCAGGGCTACGTAAATCCTTGGCATTATACTGCCCATGTCCTCCATTGTTTCATCTTGCTAAACATCGTGGAAATCTCTCACCTTATCATTTCTCTAGGGGAAATCTCTGTACCTATGGTTTTCTTTACAACCCCAACACTCCATAGGTGTCTGTCTTGGCATTTTTCCACCCATTTCAACCTTTCTAGGTTCTCTAAAAGATGGTTGTCCCTGGGAACTGTTTCTGAAAAAGGGTGTCTTAGTTCCCTTCTTCTTCTAATCCATCTTAAATTTCTTCTTGTCTTCCCAAGCCTTTTTGAAGGTAGGCTTTTCTTTTTTTTGTTCATATAAACATTTATCCCTCTTTATCATTTCTTCCATGGGTTTTGGGTCATCATACTGAATCTTTTCAATAATGGAAGGTCGAAATCCACTTAGATATCTCTAAATATTCACAGTCTCATCCTTGATGAACGAAACATACTTCAACAATTCCAAAATTCTTCGTTTGTATTCATCAATGGTCATGATGCCCAGCTTGAGTTCAAAGAACTCTTTCATCTTTCTATCATAATACCTTTTAGTCAAGTATTTCTTCTCGAAATATGTCTTGAATTCTTTGCAAGTGATATATTTCTCTCTAATGTGTTGCACCTAGACAAGTTAATCCCACCACATGGATGTCTTTTCCTTCAGTTGATACATTGCAATTCTTCCTTCTACATGAGAGGAATAATTCTGCAGTTGGAAATATTTCCTCATGCCAAGAAACCATATTTCAACATATTCATCCTTCTTATGTTCTCCATCAAACATAGGAGGCTTAATCTTATTCATTTCTCTCTTCAGTTCATCCACTCTATATCTCTTGTTCTTTATGGTAGGATATGGGATTGAAATACAGTGTGCCCTTCTCTTGGAGCGACTTTGGGAGTGATGATGGTGTCTACCAGCACTCCTTGATCTTCTCCCCTCACAAGTTTGGTGACTCCCTGTTCTGCTCGAGTCACTCTCCTTATCCAACTTCTTTTCTATTCTCTCCAAACTCTTTAACAACTTTATGTTGAATTCACCTTGTTTTTACTAAGCTTTCCTGAGATTTTTTCTATCTTCTCGCCGAGTTTGGGCATATTTCTACAATTTTTCAATGATCTTCCTCAGATTTCCTTCCTTATCTATCTCCTTTTCGTGCTCATTGGAGTTCGATCCTTCAACTCCCAAGTGGACATCTATTCCTTCTCTTTTGGTTTCTGAACTGGAAGCATTCTATGTCTCATCCATTTCTTTGCACTCTGTGTAAATTCTAATCGTTTCTGGCACTCGTCAAACTTCTGCAATCACAACGTGCAGACAACCAGAATTTGCCAGGCCATCTCTCCTTAAAAATTCCACACATTCAAAAGAAATCCAATTTAAGAAAATTCTTCGATTTCATGAATCTTCTGAGCTCTACTCGACTATGTAACTTTTGGGTGATAGCCCCCTCTTTCTTAGTCTGCAACCAATGTGATCATGGGTCATGACCAAATGCTAAACTACTAGGTGCTACTTAGGCTTTCGATCTTCAGAGATTTCAAAGCACACACAACTATCTCTCGAAGTTCTGATTATCGAGCTCACGAAGTCAAGTGGATGAATGGTCCACATTTAACCATCATCCAATGGTTGAAATCCACTGTGTTCTTTCCTTCTTCAAAGTTTTTGGGACTTCAGGACTTCAGACCTCGGGAGTACCCACACTTGTTTCTTCCCAATCTTTTGAAATATGAAATTCTGATCTACTTTTCCCTTCGGGCCCACATAGTATAAATTTCATCAACTAAGGTGGTGGCACATGGAATATCTAGGAAGGTCCATGTCACCTTCAGTGATGTCATTGGGTCCCACCCTACTTTTTTTTTCATTTCAGAGTTTCTGGCATCGGGAGTTTGTGTACAAACACATCTCTTTTTTCTCGATAGTTGAATCCCCGAAAGGTTTCTAGGATAACTCTCTTGCACCTGCTCTAAATTTGATGGTCATGAGGGATCTCATTTCTTCCCGAACATATCCTACAACTCCAACACTTTTGGTTTTGAGCTCTCTTTCTCCCTGTGGCCACATACCACACCGGCTACGATTTTATTATATCGCTACACCTCCTAAGCTTTGTAACACAACCAAGCAACCCCTTGCCACTTAGGAACATTATAGGGTCCAAAAATTGGTTCTTCCTCACAAAAATTTCACCTAAAACCTCGGGTCTAATGACCACTTATCCGGCCCATCTAGGCTTAGCATTGAAAACTTGGGTCAAAACTCGAATTTTGTCTACTTCGACAACAATTTTTTTATGAAACTCTTGCTTCAACTTCCACTAACATGGCCCATCCAAGCTCAGTGTTGTAACCTTTCTCTGATACCATATTGTAACATCCCTGACCACCAAGAGGTCGACCAATGATACCAAACACAACCTTAAATTATCCTTTTGAGCTCTGATATCAAAATGTAACATCCCCGGCCATCAACCCACTTCTTGGGCAATGCTACTATGCAAAACATTCTCATACTTATATATATAACATGCATATTAAATCTAATTAACTGATTGTTCTAAACAATACAGACTAAGCACATGATTACTACTAATATACATCATCAAGTACATTAACCATAATTCATATGAAAAACATAATACATGATAACATATAAGAATCACAGGCATGCAAAAAATAATATTAAGCACAAAATGATACTTATATTTGAAACTGTAGTAATTCCACCAACTGCATGTAGACCTTCCACGAACCTCCCAGCCTTAGACCACGCTACTCATCACTCTCAGCGGTAGGTCACCCCTGAGCTTGGACTAAGCTCCACCGGGTAAAGAATCCTAGGCCAGACATGGTCAATGAAAGATACACAATTACAGAGGAAGGATTATCTCCCAAGAATCACTTACACCCACTGCTCACAGACCCTCATTACCCGCATGTCTGTCCCACCCTAGGAACATACACCTTCACTGTCACTCAGATATTCCTTCAGCTGCTAAACCTCCCTTGCCTTGGGATTTAGTAATAGACTAGACCAGAAGTCTCTAATCTCTGTGGCAGCGACAAGACCCCTTCCAAGAGTTCTCACTTCATCCCCACACTCTCTCACCTAGAGAGAGTCACTCACAGGCTTGGAAACCTATTCTTTTGACCAATTTCAGCACAGTGAGGACACAACAACAAGGCCCAACAATGCACAATCAATGGAAACAACCTCACACGGTCAAGAACTGTGCGTCCACAACAACCCACTGGGATAACACAACACAACTCACAAAATTTCAAGTTTCTCAACCGTCATGTAATGTCCCCGTCCACCCATGGTCGGGCCACACCACTCCTCAGACATTTTACTTAGCTCTGAAAGTGTCTTTGTAACATTCCCAACCTTCAAAGGGCCAAGCTACACAAGGGAACAATTTCATTCTCTCACTGTGGAACATACTATAACATACCTAGTATTCAACTGAGCTATGCCACATAAGTTTTCTCTTCAAATTGCATGAAATTATAACATATACATACAACACTCTTGCAGAAGCTTTACATATAAACATACACACGCAATTACATTATGTAAATATATGATTTCATACTGAAATAACAGTAAACATAGACATGCAACATATATAGGGAAATACCCATAAACATACAGACAATTATAATCACACATATGATAAATTGTAAACATAAGCACATACATAACAATGCAACATGTAAATTTATCACATGATTGGTACTTATCTTGGAAATATAATCACCAACTGCGTACAAACTGTCCACAAACCTCCCAACCTTAGACTACACTATTCATCACTCTCAACAGTGAGTCACCCCCACGATGGGACTAAAATCCACCCAGGTAAAGAGGTTCCTAACTAGGCTAAAGACTCATAGACAATAGGAAAGACTCTATCTCAGGTGCTCACTCAACCAACAACCTACAACCTCGCATTCCCCACATGCCTATCCCACCCAAGGAAGTGTGCCCCTTCTCTTCTCAACATTCCTTCGACTACCCCACTTCACTTCGAGGGATTCAACAATAGGCCAGACAGGAAGTCTTAGAGCACTGTAGTTGCAGTTTAGCACCTTCAGGAAATCAATTTCCAATAATTCTCTCGCTCAGATAATTTCTCATAGGCCTGGCAAGCCGCCTTTTCAATTTCCAACGGGCCTGACAACCCGCTTCTTCAATCCCTCTCCCAATATAACCAGGTACACCAATCGGAAATGGTTATGGAAATAGGCTCAGATACAATGAAATGAATCTGTGAAGGATAATTGACCGTGTGAGTGAAATGGTCATGGAATCATTGACTGGATGACTAAATGATGAAAAGAACCATGGGAGAGATGATTGTAAGAATCCTAGTGAGTATGATCATAAGAATGATGGTCAAGTTGTCCAAATGAGATAAGTCCCCATGATATGTATGCATGTTCCCAACTGGACACTTGTCATGTTTGAAGCTACTTTGGTCCACTTTTCCCCAACTTTAGAACTCAGGATAAAATAATTATCCATACTTTATGTTTTAATAAATATTAATATAATATTCATTGTTGGCTTAAGCTCTCTAGCTTATCCCTTTCCCTTAACTTTTGGCCCTCCCTTTCCCTAACTGGTGGATTTCAGTCCCCCATCTCTTTTATCGTGGTCAGTCTACGCACAATGATGTATTTTATATTAATCATGAGACATATACAAAATAGGCGCACTGGCCTTTAACATCTAGGTGCTCTGGCCTAATTCCAAAACATAAGCATCCCAACTTATAATAATTGGCTCACCAGCCTATAACACATATCTTATACACAAGGCTTGCTGACCTCCATACTGCGCGCACTTTAGTTATTGCATGTGATATTAGGGAATGTGCACACTACACCACTTTACTGTGCAGTACATGCATGCACTATGCCATGAAAGGTGCATTACAAAATGATGTCAAAACAACTCACCAGCTTAAGTATACTTACATTTCATTTACAATTGGGTTCGGTCGAAGGATATTACAATTCCCTCCCCTTATTTATGCACTATCCTCAGTGCATCATATACCCATATACAACAAAATTTAAAAAAATACTCAAAAAGATGTGCGTATTATGTCCGCATTGCATCCTCATGCTCCCAAGTAGTGTCCTCAGGACCGTACCAGGTACATTAGACATTTACAATCCCTATGGCTCGATTCTGGATCTGGTTGATTTTTCGATCCAAAATGTGCACTAGATGCACTTAAAAAGTGCCTTCTTGCTCCATCTAAATCACATTCCAATCAATAACATGAATAGAATCATGTATATATTTCTTTAGCAATGACACATGGAATACATTATGAACAGACATAGTTGTAGGCAATGTAATCATATAATCAACTGGACCAATCCTCTCTAGGATTCCAAATGGCCCACAAAATATGGTTGCCAACTTGGCGCATCTTCCTAGCTTCAAGGAACTCCTGTTAGCTTTCACCTTCAGGAAAACATGATCACCCACTTTGAACTCTCTGTGGGTTTTTCTCTTATCAGCATAAATTTTCTTCCTGTCTTGGCCAGCTTTTAAATTCTTCTTAATTTTTATCATTTGGTCCTCCATCTCCTTGAGCAACTCTGGCCCAACTACTATCCTATCAACTGGATTACTGGAGTATTTCACTTTCTGTTGTAAAGTGCTTTAAAGGGGCTCATCTTCAACGATGCTTCATACCCATTGTTGTAAGTGAATTCTACCAAGTGTAGGTAGTCTTCCTATTTTGATGGTTTGTCCATCACATACATCCTCAGTATGACTTATATCACTTTGTTCACCCTCTCTATCTGTCCATCAGACTCGAGATGATAAGTTCTAATAAAGTTCATATTTGTTTTGAATCCTTTGAACAATCCTTTCCAGAAATTCAAGGTGAATTTTGGGTCTCTATTAGACATAATTGATTTAGGAATTTTGTGCAATCGTGCCACATCCTTCATGAAAATATCAGTAACATCTGCTACCTTGTGAGTATTTTTCAGTGGAATAAAATGGTAAGATTTTGTAAGCTTGTACACCACCACCATGATCAAATCATGCAGCTTGCCTGTTATGGGCAATCCCGTAATAAAATCCATTGTCACCACTTCCCACTTCCATTCAGGAATGGGCAAAGGTTGCAGAAACCCTAATGGGTGCCTATGCTCAACTTTAACTTTCTGGCATTCCATACATCTAGCGATGTATTCAACGATCTCTCTCTTCATACTTGGCCAAAAGTAATGGCTCTTGATTGATGCCACAATTTTTTTATATCCAGGGTACCCTGGATAAGGAACATTATGCATTTCATTCAAAATCATATGTTTCAAGTCCTGTACATTTGGAACAAAAATTATGTTCTTGTGCAGCAGTATTCCATCTATTCCCAAATTATAATTATCCACCTTTTGTGGTATCTTACCATGTTGTAGCTTTGCTACCAATTCTCTGTATTGCAGATCTGCATTTGCAGCCTCCAAAATTTTTCTTTTAATATCATTATGATACATGCTAATGGCTATAGCATGTAGTTCATGCACCCTCCTGCTAAGTGCATCAGCCACTTTATTTTGTTTTCCCTTGATATGATTTATATCAAAGTCATATTCGCTTAGAAATTCTAACCATCTTCTTTGCCTAGCATTTAGATTTGGCTGATCAAATAAATATTTAAGACCATTGTGGTCTGTTCTTAGCTCAGCTCAAACCTCTTCCCCATGAGGTAGTGTCTCCATTTCCTTAAGGCATGCACTGTGGCTGCCAACTCCAAATCATGAGTGCCATAGTTTCTTTCATGCTCCTTCAACTTCCTTGATTCATAACATATAACAAACCCATTTTGACTGAGGACTTCACCAAGTCCTTCATTACATGCATCTGTGCATACAATGAAGTCTTCATTTGGGTCTGCAATCCTTAATATTGGAGCACATGTCAATAATTTTTTCAAGTGTTGGAAACTCTTTTCGCAATCCATTGTCCACTGAAACTTCACCCCCTTTCTTTGCAAGGAAGTGATTGGGTGTGCAATCTTTGAGAATCATTCAATAAATATTTTGTAGTTGCCTACAATACCCATGAATGATCTCATCTCTATCACATTCTTTGGTGCTGACCATTCTCTAATGGCTTCTATCTTCTTAGGATCCCCTGTTATCCCATCCTTTGAAATGATATGCCCCAAATAATGAATTTGTTTCTGATAAAATGAGCACTTGCTCAATTTGGCATACAACCGATGCTCCATTAATACTTTCAAAACCATCCTCAAATGATGTTCATTCTCTTCCTTTGACTTAGAATATATAATAATGTCATCCAAAAGACAATGAAAAACTTGTCCAGATATTCTTCTTGGAAATTGCAAACTTTCCACCATCTTAGGGTCTATATAACTATGACTAGCTCCTAAATCAATTAAAATAGCAATGGTTTGGTTGTTGATCATACCTTACACTTCAATCATGTGGGACTGATACTATGCTTGCTTGTTGTCCAGGGATGCATAAATCCTTGGCACATATCTGCTCATTTCCTCCACTGTTTCAGCTTGTTGTACATTGTGAACATCCCTACCTTTTTCACCTCTGTGAGGACAATCTCTAAACCTATGATCTCCATTACAACCTCAACATTTCATAGGTGGTTGCCTTGGACTTTGACTCCCTGTGTCAATCGTTCTATGTTCTTTAGGCGTCTGTTGTCCCTGTGGATTATTTCTAAAGAATGGTGGCTTGGCTCCCTTCTTCCTCTGATCCATCTCGGATTTCTTTTTGTCTTCCCAAGCCTTTTAGAAAGTTGGCCTTTCTTTCTATTGATCATATAGAAATTTAGCTCGCCTTATGGTCTCTTCCAATGTCCTCGGATCATCATAATGTATTTTTTCACTCATGAACTATGGAAATCCACTCAAATACCTTTGAATTTTCACTGTCTCATCCTTGATGAAAGAGACATACTTCAGCAATTCTAGAAACCTTCTCTCATATTCATCTATGGTCATACTTCCAAGATTGAGTTCAAAGAACTCTTTCATTTTCTTGTCATAGTATCTCTTAGTCAAGTATTTCTTCTCAAAATACTTCTTGAATTCCCTCCAAGTAACACTTTTCTCTTTAATGAGCTACACTTGCACAAGATCATTCCACCACATGGGGGGATTTCCTTTAAGTTGATAAATAGAAATTCTACCTTCTACATGAGAAGAATAATTATGCAATTGAAAATACTTTCTCATGCCCAACAACCATGTTTCTGCATCTTCGTCCTTCTTGTGCTCACCATCAAATGTAGGCAGTTTGATTTTGTTCATTTCTCCTCGTAGCTCATCCACCCCAGACCTCTTATGCCTTCTGAATGGGGATGGACTTGAGTTGTTGATTTCTTTCTTATTGGAATGCCTTAGGGAGTGATGGTGGTGTCTGTTAACACTTCTTGCTTTTCTTTTATCATCTGAAGGCTTGTGACTTCTAGATTTTCTTAAGCCACTCTCCTTAACCAATTTCTTTTCTATTTTGTTCAAGCCCTCCAATAACTTCATGTTGAAGTCATCCTGCTGCTCCTTGTCTCTCATAAGCCTTTCATTATTAGCTTTATTACTTTGGACATCCTTCTGCAAATTTTTAATGGTCTCTGTCAAATTCATGTTTTCATTCCTTTCTTCTTTGTGTCCATTGGAGTTTGTTCCTTCAATGCCCAAATGGAAATCCATCCCTCTTCTCTCATCTTGCTGACTGTAATTCCCTGTTCCTCTTCCATTCCTATGGACTCTGCACTGATCTGATTTGATCTAGTTGTTGTTAATTCTGCAAAATGTGCAGCCATCAAAACTTATTAGGCTAACAATTCAACAATTCATGAAAAATGTGAAATATCTTGGTTCCATATATACATTAGAATTATCTCTTCTGATTTCCTGGTGTTATCACCATGCAAATTCTAGATAAGACCCAAGTCGTGAGAACATAGATGCACGGGGCATTCAGAGATACATCTATGAAAAAGGTGGTTTTCCGAAACCACTTTCGCCAAGACGCGGTATCACATGTTTCAATATGTCAAAACCCCCACTCGTGGAACGAGCGACGGCTAGTTAGATCACCCCATTCACTCATTCGGTACTTCACAGTTGTATGACATCATATGAATGCTGCCATATAAAGAACTCAAAAGATAATAATTTGAAATGGATTAGCTGAGCATGGAAACCCAACGCACTTGTACGTAATCTGTCTTTGCTTCATAATTGAGATTCTATAACTACCAATCCTCAAGTATGGAGGCATTAGCTTATCCATAAATGGATTAATCTCCAAATTGCTCGACTTTCTGCTCTCTGTATGTTAAGCCCTAATATTGGCTCATTACCCCTTAATTGGGGCATATTATATTAGTACTCTTTTTCAAGGCATTGAGTACTTTTACTGAGGATTTTCTATGCTATATTGATATTTGGTTCTTAACATATGGTATCAAAACTCAAGGTCTTGGGGTTTTGCTGCTACATCTGAGACACCTTGGCATTTTCACTATAATTTTTTTCTACAATGTTTCAGAAGGAACGTCTTGGAGGATATTTAGTAGACGGACCAAGGTACGTTGGGTTAAAAATTCAGCTCCTGAGGCCTTATAATTTCAGAGATACAACCTGTACAAGATAGGGTTCTAGAATCATCCTGAACTGAGTCATTGCGGAATGTTCGCTATAAAAACTTTTCTGTAAAGTTTCAGACCCTGCACCTTGGAGGAAATTTACAAAAATTAGGAAGGTATTTATGGTAAAATGTTCAGCTTTTGGGTCATATTACATTTGTATATACACCTTGTGTAATATAGGGTATCTGACTAGTCCTATTGACTATTCTCAAGAAGGTGTTCTAGGTAAAAAAATCATAACCTCTTCCTAGAGTATCCAAATTGAGTGGGACTAGTTGCATTGGATCGTGGACAGTCTGTAGTATTTTGTGTGTGAGTTTCATAATTTTATATCAATTATTTTGTGCGGGGCATGCTATAAAAGTGAGATCTCCTGGATAGGCCAAAAATAGATAAGTTGTGGGGAAGTTACTGGAAATTCCACTTGGCACATCCAATTGTGATCATACCTATGGCATTGCAGAGAAGAAATATCAGAGAACTACATAAAATAAAGTTTCATACCCAAAAATTCCAAAACTTGGGAGATACAATAGAAGAAAAATTGTCTAGCAGAACCACCTCAAAATCAAGGTTCAAAAGTGATACTTCACCAACATGCCACCCAAAAAGGGAACTTCTACACCAACTAAGCCTCCAGAAAATCCTACTTGGACTCTTGATGAAGGTGAAGAAATGTGTAGGGACATAAATGATTTACAAAAGAAGATAGTTACAAAATATGAACTACA
>SNQJ01S0043269.1:10584-55266 GCA_010110895.2 Picea sitchensis
TCCGGTTACATTTTTTCTAACAAAAATGGTTGTTTTTTGTTTTGCTTTTTAAAAAACCAACTCTTAGTTTTCTCTTTTTTTTTTTAATTTCTTTATTTTTTTAATGTAAATTTTTTTAAAAATAAAAATAATTTTTAAGCAATGATTTAGGAGCCGATTTTGAGTTGTTTATCGACAATGGTAGTCATTGTCGAGGCCACAGTTTCAATTAAGTGATAATTTTAACTCCAAAAAAAAAATGGTGCTACTAGTAGCACCGCTTTTCGATTCAAGGGCCAATTTTAAGGTCTTTGTCCAAAATGACATAAGTTATCAATGCAATGGGTCTAAATGGGTCCAAATTTTAACCACTACAAAAAAGGGTGCTACCGGTAGAGTTCTTGTTTTTTAGAGGTCCCATTTTTTACCCCGTTTCAAAAAATTGCGCTACTGGTACCAACATTTTTTGAAATGGGGGTAAAAAATGCGACCTCTGAAAAACGAGAACTCTGGAGAGTTCTCGTTAAGTTGGTAACTATATTTGCAGCAGAAATTACAAAGTACACCAGTAATTGAGAAGGTGTCAATTCTGTCTACTACGTCAGAGAAACAATATTTGAGCGAACAAGAGCTTGTGAATGAAGTACAAAAACTCAGGGATCAACTGGCTGATGTTCGATCCAAACTGAAAACAGAAAAGGAACGACTTGAAAAGAATCAAAAAGACAATGATGAGAGGTATAAGAAGAATACGGATTTGTTGAAAAAACAAGCAGAAGAAATAACAAGATTGCAAGAGAGAATGCAAAATTGTGCAAAGAAAATCAACGATCTATATAAACAATTACAACATGTGCCTACTACAGGTACACAACAATCAGAATCCTCTACAACAGCGAAGAGAGGCTCTGCATATTTTTCTTCATCTCAAGAGTAAGGCTTGTTGAAACCTCCAAAGAAGCCTAGGGTAGTTACAAAATAACATCGGTTTATATACCATGTACTCCATGTAATTGCATTTAAAGATGTAATATATATCATTATTCTAACAGTTTATTAACAATGTATTTTATTTGATATAATTAATGACATGTATGAGTGTGTATAGTTATTGACATGTATGAATGTGTATAGTCACATATCAATCCCTATAATACTTTAAAAGTTACTTGAGATTGAGGTATACACATATACACCACCATTATCATCTTGTTTGCAATATGTTTGAGTAAAACATAAGTAGTTTCATGTACTTAACATTTTGATATAACAATGGTAATTGCATAGATTTATCTTTGTTGTAATGAATATGAAACCTACATCTCTCAAGTATGAATATGGCTTGTAAAATAATAATTGTGCATGCAAATTACAATACATACACAAGATACAAATGCAACATTTGTCCAATTTCCTCCACAATGGTAATTTTCATGCCATTACCACTCATAATCCAATATATGGATAAAATATATATAACTTGCACTTAGCGTGTGCACACACACACACATATAACTTCCAAACATTGTATATTTATATACATACATAGTCTTAAACCCTAATATGCAAGCAATCTTGCACAAATACCCTACTGGATATGTTCATATACAACAACAATCCACAACTAGAATATTTCACTTAAGGAATTATTAATGTATCATCTATCACTATAAATAATTTCATAGTTGTATATGTAACAATACATATTAATTCATGCATGTAACCCCAAACCAAAATGTATATTTCACCCTACAAATTTTGGAGATCAACAACGTATATATAGCCTAACAGGGCATGGATTTTCCTCAATGTCATGTTTTCTTGAAATTCCATAAGGACAGTGTGCATAATATGCATAATTAATCTAAATATATGAATTTTCCCTAACATTGTGATTTAAGGAAGATATAATGCAAATCCTAACACAAGGATTGCAATCTTCACTCTAGGGTATTTTCAAACTTCATCTACAACAACAACCCACAACCACAATATTTCACTTGTGTAATCATTAATCTATCATCTATCACTATAAAGAATTTCAGAGTTTCATATGTAACAATACATATTAATTAATGCATGTAAACCCAAATCAAAATATATATTTCACCATGTACCATCTTGGGACAGAACAACATCTGTACAGCCTGCCTTTTTCCCTAACATGGTGTGCATTTTCCTCAATGCCCCCTTTTCATGAAATTTCATAAGGACAATGTGCATAATGTGCATAATTTATATAACGACAAGAATTTTTCTGAACATTATGCTTTCAATAAGTTATCATGTAAATCCCGACACAAATCTTGCATTTTTTACTCAAGCGTGTGCATTTGACAACATGCCTTGCTTTCAAGCAGAAAGCACATAAATTTTATTTTTTAGCATGCATTTTCTTCTTAAGGAACACTTATCTCGTATTAAGGAATGAATTGCTCATTGTTCTATATATACATCATCTCATCTTACAAAATTCACCACTATGTATTTTCTACAACTTTTGTACAACCATTTAGCTTATAATATTTCATATAATATTGACATATTCATTCTATATTTCATGAAAAGGTCATGAATCTTTGTTCATAGAAACCATCCTTTTTGGAGTGTAAATGCACTCCTCATTGTACAAACATATTAAAACTAGTGTAATAATAAAGTTACAACTTAAAAATTAAATGATGGAGGCTTATCCCCCTTTGGGCATGCACCTTCCTATAGTCAGCTTTAACAAATTTTCCCTTCGGTTTTACAAGGAAATTGTTATCCTTTATGTACATGAGGTAGGTGTTTGTATGAAACTTCCACTATAAGGCAATATGCAAGTGTATATAAATAAATTACACATTATTCAAAGTTGAACCACTCAATTTGGGTCAACATTGATACTAGGGCATGCATTTTACTCTAATGTCATTTTCACTTTAGATTTACATGTAATCTCAAATCTAGGTGCATGAAAGCAACCTATCATATTCTTAAATTGCACTTTAGATGACATGGGTAAATTTTCCATTTATGGAACTCCATTTTAAAACTTATAAAACAATTTTTTTCAGCTACAGAGAAGCTTCAGCATGCATTTTAATTTGGTCACCTAATACGGTTGCGACCTTCCAAATTACAAGTAAAACTTTGTCTCTTTTGCGCAACAACCCTTTTTAAACTTGCAATTGCAAACTTAACAACATGAATAGGTATAATATGATAACCCACAACCCCAAAAACTTTCACAACTCAAATATAAGGTATAATGAAACCTTCACTTACATTTTACAAATGGGTTGGGAATTTCTAGGATTTTACTAGGCATCTCTTGCCTATTATTGCACAACAACTTCTTTTGTGACTAAAAATACAAAAATAAGTATATAGTCTTATGAAAAATGACTTTAACAAATCATTTACAATTTGTACCAGTCAAATTAAATGAGTTTTGATACTTGGGCTTGCATTTTATTGTAGCTTGGCATGCATTTTGCACCAACGCAAATTTTTCCCTCATTGTTCTAGAAGACCATTTTTAGTCTTTTTGCAGGGCAAATGGTTTTAAGTTTCAAATTGGACAAACATAGGTATAGAAAAGGTCATGAATCTTTGTGAATAGAAATCATCCTTATTGAAGTGCAAATGCACTCCTAATTGTACAAACATGTTAAAAATATTCTAATAATCAATTTACAACTTAAATATTACATTATGAGGATTATCCAACTTTGGGCATGCACTTTCCTATATCCAACTTTAACAAATTGGCCCTTCAGTTTTACAAGGAAATTTTTAGCCATTATGCACATCGGGTAGTTTTTTTGTATGGAACTAGGAACTACCAATATACACCTATGTCAAGGTGTAAATTCACAATTTACAACTTCTTCAAGTTGCACCACTCAATTTGAGTCAAAATTGAGACAAGGGCATGCATTTTACTCTAATGCAATTTTGACTTCAGATTTACATGAAATATGAAATCTAGGTGCTTGAAATCAACATCTTATGTTATAAAAAATGGTTTTAGATGACATAAGTAAATACAAAATATAGATATGTTCATCGTACAACTTATAAAACAATTTTAGGTTCTACAAGGATGATTGGGCATGCATTTTAATTTCGTCACTTAGTACAGTTTTGACCTTCCAATTTACATGGCAAACTTTGCCTCTTTTGCACATCAATTGTTTTTAAAATTGAAAAATAACATGATCGGGTCTAATATGATAAACCACACCCCCAACAACTTGAAAACTCAAATCTACAGTATAATAAAACCTTGACTTACTTTTTACAAATAGATTGTGCATTTATGGGGTTTTACTAGGCATATGTTGCCTATTTTTGCACAATAGAGTGTTTTTATGACTGCTAATGAAAAACTAAGTATATAGTCTTATGTAAAATGGCTTAGAAACTCATTTACAGTTTGAACCACTCAAATTGAATGAGTTTTTCAGACATGAGGATGCATTTTAGTGTAGCCTAGCATGCAATTTACACCAAGAGAAATATTGTCCTCTTTGTCCTACAAAACAAATTTTGGTATTTTTCCACAACAAATGGTTTTAGGTATATATAGATGTATAAATTTTCTAATGATAACCACGTATCTTCCTCTATCACAAATTAATTTAAACTTACAACCCCCAAGAAAACCGCTTAGATAGCTAACTATTTTATCCCCATTTGACATTGTCTCTTATAGGAGGAGGATGTCAGGTTTATTCAAATCAATAACCCTATTCAAGGCTCATTTTTTTGAAGGGGATGATTGAACCCCGAGAATTAAAGGTTAGATACATCCTAAGGAACCCTTAATATGGGCATTTTCCACTCTAACAAACCCTTCCATTGTCAACTATTTACCAAACATAACCTCATTCATAGATCTGTTTTTGAGTGAAATAAATGAACTTATTTGATGCAGGAGCATTGCCTTCAAAGTCAAAGCACAAGTGTGGAGGCAAAGGAATGACATCTCAACAATGACAGAGATTCAAATCAGAAATTAACTCAGAATTAAATCGGGTTGTTGAGATATTTTGTAAACAACATTTTAAAAATGTAACTTGTTTGTAAAGTCATGAAGGACTGTAAGGAATTGTAGATATTGAGTGTTGACTCTTATCTAGAAATAATTGTTAGTTATTGTAATAGGATAGAGTAGGTAACCACTAAGAGTTTGATAGGATAGGTTGCAGACAGGACGAGAGATCTCATTGAGTCAGTCCTTAGATAGATTATTGTTGCATTGTAATAGATCAGAATGTATGAGTATTGTAAGAGAGATCAGAGGGATCAGTAGAACAGAGTAGAGTAGAAGAAACATTATGTAATTTGTTTTCATGAAGGAATACAATAGACAGAATTGTCCCAAATCCTTGGACTGTGTTCATTTGATGTATGTATGAATGAATGTTATATTCTGTGTGTAATTTATTCCATGTTCGTTCATGTATGATTGTTCGAGAGATTGATTGTATGAGTTCGTGACGAAACTGGATGAGTTTCAATTGTTTCTCTTTTGACACTCGTATGTAAGGTGTGCATCTCGAACACAAGGAGTGCGTCAACTGAGTCTCAGAGTGACTCAAAGAATTTCAAAGAGAACAAAGGAAACTTAGACCAGGTGCAAGGTGTGCACAGCGTCGTGAAACAACCAAACTTCAAAGAACCTGAACCAGAGTAACGTCAGGTGAGCGAGAAGAATTTATTTTCAAGAGATCCTTCGACTTGAGTTATTGAAATTCCGAGAACACAAGGTGTGCATGGGGAATCGAAATCCTTTTAAGTACGAAGCTCAAAAGGGATATCACTTTCCATAAAGTGTCATAGAGAGCCTATATTCGGACTCGTAAGGAGGAGTAAAGGTTTGAAACCTTTGAAGATGAAGAAATATTCTAAGTCAGAAGAACTTAGAATCTCAGGAAGAGGAGCGACAATGGCCATTGGATCACTATGCAAAAGATCAGCAGTCGTTTGATCAGAGTGAAGTGCCCGGGCCTTAGCGCTTCACACACAGAGGAGAGAGAAAACTCACAAGAGTTGAGAACTGAATTTCCAGAGCTCAAAGAGCTGGAGATCCAAAATAGAGTCTCAGTTGCCCGATCCGCAGGAACAGATCTGAACCGTCAGATTGTTCAGGGAAAATTTCAAGCGTCAGATCGCCAGAGTGGATCTGAGCCATCAGATATCGCGATTTCATAAGGAGGCGAGTTTGAAACTTGAGACTCCCGAAGCACGAAGGGTCAGAGAGTCGAAGCGAATCTGGACCGTTAGATCCAGGAGGACATGTGTCGATAGGTCGAAAGATCCAAAGGAAGGCAAAAGGTGAAAGGTTGAAATACCTGAAGCTCGAATAGTCGAAGAGTCATGAGTCAGCGATCTACGAGGGGACACTTGTCAATAGATCATGAGCTCCGGGAAAGTTGAAGTGGGTTTTCAATTTGAAATCTGATATTGCCGAAGTGCGAAGACCCGAAGTAAAATTTGGTCCATGAGATGTAAGGGAGACGTGGCGTGAATCCATGAACTCCGGGTAAGGTCCTGAAGTTGTTCATTGTCGTTAGATTCGGAGGAGACATGGCTCACATCTGTGAGCTCCTGGTAAAGACTCGAATAAATACTCGATCGTTAGATCAGTAGGACACGCGTCAGTGGATCACAGACTCCGAGTAAAAACCATTGGGAAAAAGAAGTTTGAGATTTGAGATCTCAGAAGTCCAGAGACCCGAAGGAGATCTCGACCGTCAATCGAGAAGAGGATCGTAGGACCGTTGATATGAGTTGAAAGGTCAAACATCCGAAGTGAGAGAAGAAACATTGATCGAGTAGGACAGGTGTTAGCAGATCATGAGTTTTGGAATATTTGAGTACGAAAGGAAGTTGGGTTTGAGATTTCAAAACCCCAGAGTCCAGAGTTGTGAAGGAGATCACAGTCGTTGATTGAAGGAGGGGCAGATCTAGTTCGTAGATTCGAAAGGCGCAGATATGAACCGTTGATTCAGACATTATCATCAAGATCGACGATCCCATAGCATTGCGGGAACAAGAGTTGCACAGATTTTAAAATATTGAGGGCGGGCCGCAATCCAAACTGTGGTTTCCTCAGGAGGACACGTGGAGGCTTGAGGAGGATTGTGGGCCCAAAAGTAGTTTGACTTCAAACCGCTTATAGTCGCGCCCGCAATCGTGTGATCATTACCAAGGTCACATTCAAGAGGGGGTTTATCATAAAAAAGGAGCTAACGCCCAACACTCTAAGCTTTCTCAGGAGAGTGAAAGGGAGGGTTGTGGGTGCCACTAAAACCTGCAACAAGAAGCTGAAAGGGCCTCTCTATAGTCACAGAAGGAAACCATCAAGGTTTTAGAGTCACTCGACTCAAGAATCAGAGATCCAATACCGGGAGGTCGCGCAACCCTAAGGGGGAGTAGGGGGGTTGCATCATTATTACATATTCTTTGCTCCCTACTTCCCCTTCCATACTTTAGAACTAACCGCCCTTCAATTTCCACCTCTTATCCATACCTTTTAATTTTCATATAGGTAGATTCAGATATTATTATAGAGATGCATTAAATATCTCTTAAAGATTGTAGAAAAACACTAAATATCACAAAAAGCATCACATATAATAAAAATACGAGTCAAAATGGTATTGATCTTCCATAAACTTGCCATAAAAGTAGGATCTTTACATGAAGATAGACATCATACAGTTACAATCTCCCTTACAAAATTGGTCGACAAAGTGAAATACATATCCCACACCTTTGTTCTCTCTAAAGATTCATCCCGTTGTCTCTAATATACCAATCCTCTCCTTTCCCATCACTCTACTTACAACCTTTGTATCACCCAATTTCCACCAAAAATTCAAAAATGTAGAATGTTTTGAGAACGACTATATATTTATATGATCTAATCCCCTGGGGACAACCTCGATCCATACGAAAAATACATAATTTGATCATAATTATCTTTACATGTCCTCGAGTGAGTTGTTTTAGCTCGTGGTTTTAGAAACATTCCCGATGATATGTGTTTGACGATGGGGGCACCATGTGGCCCTTGTGGTAATCGTTGACTATGAGTCGGAATATCAATGATTATTGGACTCTGTCATAATATCGACGAACGTCAGGGAACCAAGATAAAAAATAAATAAATAAATTGATAGTTAGTTAGTAATTTATGACGGTATGATTGATTGTATCCGTACCGTCGGACTTCAACACCATATGTGGTAGTGCAACAAGAAAAAATATTTGAGATTCAATCATGCAAAAGGCATTGTTTCAGGCCTTAGTCAACCTGAACATTTATTATGGAACACAAGGGTGGATCACTACCTAACAACATTCTTTGGAGACTCCATTACAAATGTTATGAATAATCATGGAGAATGAATACATGTAGTGGATGCAACATAATATGTCCCTAGTGGGGGAGTTATTTCACATTAAAAAAGGAGAATTTGAAATTATTCTCGATTTTCATGATAGATTTTTCCATGTATTGCATAAGATCCACCCCTCATTTTGAAAAAACATCTTATTGAATTATCCCTTTGCTTTTAATTTATAGTTTCATACCCTCCTTTGGAGTCAAAACCCAAGAAATTTGTTTGACAACATAGTGATTCCAATAGAGGACGAACAACTTTAGTAATCACTCACAAAACCAGATCAAAGATCAACACACTGATGTTTTGACGTGGTAAAATCCCTATTATCGCACAAGTTGTAGGTTGGTAAAATCCCAACCCAAACCATAAAATGGAAACAACTACGAGAATACCTATCCATTGTCACCTCCGATAGGTACTCCTGTCACTTTACAGGTGAAGTGATCACCTCAAGGGGGGAATCATGGGTGACCCTAGGGGGAAATGAGATGGAAAGTGATGATTAGGATGCCCCCATATGTCAAGTTTTTACATGGAAGAAGGCTTGGTAACGATTCTCGAAAGTAATTTAGGTTTTCTGATTCTTTGAGTGCCTGCAAAAGAGTGATTGTACCTACCTGAAACACAAGAAAAGACAAGTATCGAAGCTATATGTTAAATGGACAAGCAAGGTAATATTTTTGTCCCTATTTGCAACAGTCAAACTAAGATGTATATCAGTAAGATACTAAAAGTATAACAAATGATGCAAGAGATAAGCTAGGAAACACAAGTACAACTCAAGTGTAAAAGCATAGACTTTAGCATCAATGTAAGGTTATTATAAACAAGTATTGCATAGATATATTTGCATCCTTATGGATGTATAAAACAAGTTGTTACAACAGAAAAATCAGCCACCAAAACTTGCAAAAAATCCACCCAAAAGATGCGCTAGTACTAGTAGATTATGCTGGAAAATTCTTAGCAAATTCTGACGGTTGATAAGAGAGTAAAATCAAAAGTTATGATGAGTTTTCTACAGCTCTAATGGCTATATATTAAATTTTCAATAGAAATAATACTTTCTTGGAAAAATGAGATGCCTTAGTGTCTTAGAGACATGTATAGCATATAGGTTAAGTTCCACTTAAGACAATTTCAATATCTCGACTTTTCACAATTACCAATGCAATAACTTATTTCTCCAATGTATGAAGACTATTGCCTTTCTATTGGGAAAATGGAGTCTCTTGATTAAACAAGTTGGATGATTTAATTCCTTGGGGTTGTAATGCCTTTTACTCCCCAAGGAAAACCCTTACCAACAAGGAAAACCTAGGAGGGTGTAATCCCTTTTACTCCTCCTAGTATCCTTTGCACAATATATTATTCCAAACAATTATAATGCACTTGGAGGGGCTTGTATGCCCTTATACTCCCCGAGAGATCATCACATTAACCTTACAACCAAGAAAAGAGAGCAATGAACATGAAATACTTACCTAGTTGAAGCATTAACAAGATGAAGCCCTAATTCACCAAGGAAAAACCATCATAAAGCAAGAACAAGTCTCCAAGAGAGCTAGTGCATCATCCATCCATCCAATAGCATAAGACAAACCATCACAAGATAATGTAACCAAGAGAGATAGAGAGAATTGTTGATATTATGGTAGCTCTGGGAGGTATTAACCTCTACGTGTAACCTTTGATGAGACTACAATATTTCGAGAAGCAAGAAAAACCCTAAAATGTTGGATAATAACCCTAGAAGACAAGTTGGCTCAAGAGAATAATTAATATTGAGTTATTAGCCTCCAGGAAGAGAATTCGACCCAGTCAAGAGATTTGGAGCACTATAAATAAAGGGCGCTAGAGCTCATTTGGACTCACTCACTCTCACAACTGCATAAAGACAAGTGGTGTGCATAACTGGAGGAGAGTTGCAGTTGTTGCAGTGGTGACTTGGTCTTTGGTTATGGTTGGAATTTATTTTTGGTTATGGTTTGGACCTTCTTCCCAGTATGCTAGCTTTGGAGAGAGGTACGCTACCTTGGTTGGCTACTTGTTCTAGGGTTTTCTTTCGAAATTATTCTCTCTGTCAAGGTTAAGGTGCTCGGGTGTGGCCTTTTTTCCTATGGTTGGGTGACAATTTTGTTATATTGTCTACAGTGAAATGAGCACACCTATTATTCTAAAAATTTATGGGACCACACTATCTTTAGACAGTCTAACCAATGGAAGGTAGATTGGGAGGATTTGCTCAGTTGTAGTTGCAGTTGCAGTCAAAGTTTTTGTTGCATCAATGAAACCCTAACCCTCATGTTAAGGCACCTTAAAATGAAGTGCTTGACCCAATTCCTAGATAACCTAGTGCACCCTAGCCTAGTGCACCTCCTGGTACTCTCAGCAAGCCAAGACGTCGATTTTGGAATTTGGGTCAAAGTCAATGTTTCCAAGTCAAAATGAAAGGAAATTATGAAGACAGAAGACCTAGCATGAAGAAAGTGTATGGTGTTCCCAAGAGAAATCTAATGAAAGGAACATTATGAGGAACATGTAGTCTCAGAATAAAAACAAGGAAGTTCTAAATATTGTTCATTCAGGAATGAAGTCGAGATTAGGAGGGAGTTAATCCCCAATTACATAATCCATTGAAGAATTTGTGAAGACTTATAAATGGAAGCATTGATAGATACAAGGAGATATTTGGAGCTATAGGGTTCTCCCAGAAGGAGGGAGAAGACTATGATGACATCATGTTCTAGTAACCAGATATACCTCTACCTGAGTCATTATATCTCTTGCAATATCCATGGGTTGGAGTTTACATCAAATGGATGTAAAGATTGTTGTTCTCAATAAAGTAATTGAAGAAGAAGCATATGTAGAGAAACCTCAAGGTTTTGAGGCATACTAGAAAGAGACACATGTATGCAAATGGAAGAATACCTTATATGGATTCAAGAAACTTGGTGCAGAGCCTCTCATGTATAGAAGAAGCATGGTGAAAACTTCCTATGACAGAGGAAGTGCATTGAAATTTTTCTTCATAAGTCTGGGATAATGGATTACAAATCCATGGAAAAATCCCATGATGATAGATCTGAAGAATTTGAGAGACTCTGATCTAGTAGACTCGTCCCTGTATCGAGAATTGAATGGCTCATTGATGTATTTGGAGAATACTGAGTTGGATATTTTCTTTGCTGTGAAAATAGTTCCAGGTGGATCCTAGCCATGAAAATTGAATAACTACAAAGCATGCCTTGAAATATCTTCGTGGGACGTTTGAGTTATGATATACAGCTACATGGATTTATTGATTCAGATTAGGTAGGGAGTGCAGATGACAGAAGAAGTGCTTCTTGGATACGTTTCAATTTTATCTTTTCCACGATATCATGGGCTATCAGGAAACAGAAGTCAGTTGCACTCAACACTGCAGAAGCAGAGTATATTGAAGCTTGTGATGCTTGTATGCAAGCAGTGTGGCTCCTAAGATGGTTTCTATAATGTTTGATCAGGTGTTGGATTCGAATGTGATATATTGTGATAACCAGAGTTGTGTGAAGCTCTTAGAGAACCCGGTGTTCCATGATAGGTCAAAGCACATTGAGATCAAGTATTATTTTCTCCATGAGAAATTCCATAGGGGAGAAGTGGTTCTCCAGTATATCTCCAATGATGAGCAGATAGCATATATTTTGGTAAATCCTTTGTCCAAGATGAAAATTTTGTGTACTTAAGGGACAAGTTGGGACTCGTGGAGATGAATTCCTTATTCAAAAAKAAAGTGATTACTCCCCAAGTTGGGAGGGAGCACTAATATGTTATTTATATATGGACAGTCATTTTCCAGTTTGGAAAATGGTCCAGAACAGAGAGTCATTTTCGTAATGAAAATGGTTTGATAGATTGTTGATGTACCATAGACAACGATTCCCCTTGTGGCCGGTGTGGGGGGATTGTTTAGGATAGTCATTATCCTTGGAAGTCACTCTGAGAAGTGGTCAAGCACAATGGTCCTCCTCTCCAAACAGTCATTCTTTTGAATTTCACAGTTGTGAGAAGTTTCGAAGAATGGTATGATGTATGAGGTTGGTGAAGGACAATCATTTATGTAGTAAATGGTACTCATTTTATCCATGTTTCATTGTTATAAGTGTCGGAAGAATGGACCAGTTAGGTTGAATGGTCCAGGTTCATCAATCAAGGATAATCATTCCCTAGGGAGGACTCATTCTCTCCAAGTCGCACTGTGATTAGTGTCGGAAGAACGACCCAGTTAGGTTGAATGGTCTAGGTTTAGAAATCAGGAACAATTATTATTCTATGCTTGGGAAGAATAGTCCAAATAGACCATGGCTGATGTTTAACTTTCCGAAGGCAAATGTTCTTCCATATCTCACAAATGTGAGTGGAAGAATGGCCYGGATGACTCAGTTTGTATCATGGTATTATTTATGCAGGTTGATATCAGATGATATGATTGTTGTGGAGACAGTATGTCTCTGGAAAGTAGTTATATGCTACTATGGTGGATGTGATCCTCTGGTAGTTATTGTGTGTCACTGGTTAGTAATTGTGTGCTACTAGGAGTGGTCGTGTACCACTAGATAGTAGTTGTATACTACTATGGATAGACATAGTTGTGTTCTATTGGATGGAATTATAGCAGCAGTATGCTACTATATGTTTTCCATGGAGACTACCACTAGTGTTGGAGTTGATTTCCAACTAGATGGATAATCAGTGTGTTGGTGGACAGACATTCTCCAGGAAAAGAATGGTCCAGAAAAAACAGATTGTTGGTGGACATCCATTCTCTCTATGGAAAATGGTCCAGATTGACATATTGATGGTGTATCATTGACTGGTATTTTTCTAAGGCACAGATTGTGGCACAATTAGGAAAATGGTTTAGGACCAATATTTTCTAAGGCATATGGGTAGATATTGATCTCTATGGTACATATGACCCGATTATAAAATAGTTTGAGACTAACATTCCTATATGAATGGTCTTTGTATTCCATAGGGTGGCTTTCATCATCTGGGAGGACCGACATTGTTATAGGACGTAGGTCCAAATTAGAAGAATGATCCTTGTATCCCATTATGGAGTTTCCATCATCTATTGGGACAAATATTCTTCTAGGACATATGTCTGGATTAGAAGAATGGTCCATGTATCACTTTGTTGAGTGAGTGATTTTTTCAGCATCATGCTCGATTACTCAGATGGTGTATGGCCTCGAGAGATGATGCAGTTGATGCTATCATATAATATTGATAGTGGTGATGGTGATGGTTCTCATGACGTGATCATGAGATAACATGTGTGGCTATGGTGTTTCTACCGGTTGAATGGTATCTTTGTGCTCAAGACCATTTCATTTAATACCTCCATAGCTAGGAGGGAGTGTTCATATTATGGTAGTTGCAAGAGGTATTAACCTCTATGTGTAACCTTTGACGAGACTATAATATTCTGAGAAACGAAGCAATAAAAACCCTAAAGCGTTGGATAATAACCCTAGAACAAATTAAGCGAATAGAATAATTATCAGTGGTTTGGTGGCCTCTGGGAGAATTGACCCGGTCCGGAGAGTTGGAGGCGGTATAAATAAAGGGCGTTAGAGCTCATTTTGGACCCAGTCAGGAGAGTTGGAGCAGTATAAATAGAGGGCGTTAGAGCTCATTTGGACTCACTCACTCTCACAACTGCATAAGGACAAGTGGTGTGCATAACTGGAGGATATTTGTAGTTGCTATAGTGGTGACTTGGTCTTTGGTTATGGTTGAAATTTCTACTTGGTTATAGTTTGGACCTTCTGCATGGTATGCTAGCTTTGGAGAGAGGTACACTACCTTGGTTGGTTATTGGTTCTAGGGTTTGATTCCAAAATTATTCTCTCTGTCAAGGTTAAGGTGCTAGGGGGTGGCCTTTGTGCCTATGGTTGGGTGAAAATATTTCTATATTGTCTACGGTGAAACTAGCACACCTATTATTCTAACAATAATTTCCCAAGTAGGGTGCAAATTTCAGCCAATGTGGTCTTCTCACAATGGGAGATCTATGATAAAATGAAATAGAAGTGATATATATTTATACAAATTCTATCTAAAGTGTTTTCCACTTAATTTTAGGGTAAACCATAAAGTAAGGGGACAACAACCCTTACTTTACTCCTTTTACACAATAATCATATTTAATCCATAATTTGCACATGAAATAAACCCTAAAAGTAAGACGTCACCCTCCTAAGGAAACGTTTTGGCACCAAGAGAGAGACGTTGGGCTTGGAAGTGACACATTGGGCCTACAAAGGCCTTCTCCTCAAGTGATATGGTATTCAAGGTACTCTTATCCATCCAAGGGTTCCAAATGTCAGGCAGCAGCAGCAACACCACCACAACCATATCCCTAGGGTGATGTCAACCTCCTCAAAAGTGATGTTTTAGCCTCGAGAGAAAATTGTTGGGTTGGATAAGGGTTGTGTTATGTATTCCATGGTATCTCCCCAGGCCTCCAAATTCTATCATCGACATCTGGTGTGTGGGCCATAGTATTCAACTTGTGGGATTCAAGCCCCAAGGAAGCCCAATCTAGGATTGTTCTTCCAAATATGTCCACCAAACAAGGTCCTACAAAGACAATGAATACACCCTCCAAGGATCTCAAGTCAAATGCATCATGATGAGTAAATCAAATCAATAAAAGAGTCATCTAAGCATGTACATCAAAAACTCTCATCAAAATAAACAAGTGCTCAAAGACCTTATACTTGACAAAGCGACCTATTGGGTGAATCGTACCTCAAGTTTAGGGGTGTTTTCCAAGCGGACCCCTCTCTAAGACATGTGGAAAAAGTGACATGGATGGGGGAAAGACTCTTTGGCATGGGTTTTATTATGTATAAGGGACCGTAGTATCTCATTTATGGGCTCCTTTGTTGAGGGTGCTATGCACCTTCATTTTCAATGCAACCTTTTTCCAAGCCCATTTATTGTCTTTTATTATTTTTAAGATGTTTCCAAGTTGAAGCCAAGGTGGGGCTTCTACCTAAGCATGGAAAACAATTCCAACCTTGAATCTACCCTGGTCACATCATGCTTTCCCAAGACGAAACCATGTGTGGGGTTTCTACCTAAGCATGAAAAATTGTTCCCACACATGCTCTGCATTGGTTGGAATTTTGTATTAGTTATTTTTCACGGGTCCCATCAGTTTCTTATGAGAGACATTTCATTTTCCTCTGGATCCCTGGGAAAGCATCTAGAAGTTTCATGATTGGATTTTATCTTTCCAGCTACAAGCCTCTAGGCCTTCAGCCCCTTCTTCCCATGAAATGAGGGACAATCCCTTCTTGGGTCAATACACCCGAAAATCCCAAAAGATGAGGAGATGAGGGGATGAAGTGTGGAAAGTGACAAGTATGGTCGGGAATGGAATGATGAATTTTCAAGAGGACCTCCCAATAGAAAACCTATCCCGAAGGGTGACCCTCTTACTCGGGCGCAATTTCAACCACCAAAGTGAAACAGGGCAAAGAACATAATTCCCAAGAAGACGTTACATAATTAAAAGCAGTTTAAAATGAAACAAAATCAAATGCCTCAAATATTGAAATGAAACTCACCATAATACTTGGCTTGTACCTCATGGAGAAAGACCCAATGTCTGTCGGAATCCAGCTGATGTGGTGGATACCCTCATGATGAACCTAAAATTGTGGTGGTGAATTTGACCTCTATCTGTGCAAGTGGACATTGTTGGTCAAACTGTCTCTCGGTACTTCATGTCTGCAACCTGAGGGCCTTGAGACATCATCACCTTAGTTATCCCTATCAATTGGGGATAACAACCCCTATGGGGAAACATCCACAGCCCTAACCAACATGGCCACTTGGAGAAATTTATTAATACAAAAGAAAAATATTCCAGAGAGGTTGACAAGAGAGTTTTTAACAATCGACCATCGACAAATGACCCTCCATGATATTTAAATAGAGATCATGGACCAATCAGGTGTTAAGTCACAGATTGATGTAGTTGTTAAGATCGAGGAGAATATGAACCATCAGATCACTCTATATCGAGAACATATCGTGACCGTCAAATTTCCTAACTACAAATGCATACGAATGCATACTAAAGAAACACACTTTTACCTAACAACACATTAGACCAAGTTGATCTTAACTAACTCCTAAGTTTCTGAATATCCTAACATCCCCCCTTAAGAACAACTTGGGATAGGATTTAAGGATTGACAAAGGAAACACAATAGGAGAAGGAAGGAAGCATTAGAGCCTATCTTCCCTTAATGACAACTTCTTGATTTCCTAACATAGATCAAAGTTTGGAAAACTTCACTTATGTAAGAGACTTTGTGAAAATGTCTGCAACTTAATATTCTATAGGGAAAAAGAGAACTTCAATAACTCGATCATGAATGAGATTTCCAATGAAGTGCATGTGTATCTCAATGTGTTTGTTGCATTGATGTTGAACTGGATATTAGGAAAGATTCATGGAACTCTGATTGTCGCACCAGAGGGTGGTCAGATGTTGTTGCTAGAATTCAAACTCTTAAAGGATCTCTTGAAGCCACAAGGATTCCTGAGTTGCATTTATCGTTGCTCGGTACTCTACTTCTGCTGAAGAAAGAGCAATAACATGTTGTTTCTTACAGGGCCAAGTGATAGGTCCTGAACCAAGGAAAAAAACATAACCTGCAATAGACTTTCGATCATCAGGGTCGCCATCCCAATCTGAATTAGTGAAACCAACCAATAAAAGAGTCCCCCCTTAGTTGTAACGTATCCCGAACTGAATTGTACCTTGAACATACTAAATTATATTTTTAGCTTCTTTCCAATGGATTTCATTGGGTGTTTTCATATATCGAGCAACAAGACCAAAAGCAAAGGAAAGATCAAGACGGGTATGAGTCAAGTATAAGAGGCTACCAACTAATTGATAGTACAAAGTGGCATCAAATTCGGGAGAAGCATAGGTGGCAGCAAGTTTGACTCCAGAGTGGAAGGGTGAAGGGGATGGTTTTGAATATTCCATGTGAAAGCGATGAAGAAGGTCACAAGCATACTTAGACTAGGAAAGAAAAATTCCTTCTTTGGCTTGCAAAACTTGGAGGCCATGGAAATAGTGAAAATAGCCTAAGCCATTCATTTCAAATTTCTTATTAAGGTTGGATTTCACACAGTTTAAAAGTTTAGGGTCACTACCAGTGAGGATAAAATCATCAACATAAAGAACAAAGATTATGATATAGCTTCCTAATTTCTTAGTATAGCCATTAGGATCAAAATGGCATCTAGAAAAGTTAGTATCAAGAAGAAAGTTGTCTATTTTGGCATAGAAAGCTCGAGGAGCTTGCTTAAGACCATAAAGAGATTTATTAAGGTGACAAACAAAGCTAGAGTCCTTCTGGACGTATCCAGAAGGTTGTTCCATGTAGATTTCTTCTTGCAAATCCCCATGCAAGAAGGCAAATTTAACATCCATCTGATGGACCTCCCATTTTTGTGAGCCAACAAGGGCAAGAGCAAGGTGGATGGAATTCATTTTAGCTACAAGGGAAAAGGATTCATTATAGTCAATTCCTTCAACTTGGTAAAATCCTTTGGAAACTAACCAAGCCTTGTGTCTTTCAACACTTCTATCTGATGCATACTTAGTTCAATAGACTCATTTACATCTGACAAGTTTTCTTCCTTTAGGAAGAGGTACAAGATCCCAAGTATTATTCATCATTAAAGAGTGATACTCTCCATTCATTGTTGTATCCCAATTTGGATTACATGAATATTATACAAATGTCTTTGGATGATGAGTATATGAAACTTGAGCCAAAAGATAAGAGGCTCATTGGAACTGTGAATGTGTCTGAAACTCATCTAAAGGATCATCGGCAAGATCACCAGCTACTTCTCGTGTTGGACGGATCCATTTAGGAAGCAATGGTGTTGGTGTAGGTTTAGATTCAATGGACTCATTTGGAGTAAGGTGAGCAAGCAGAGGTGGATTTTCATCCTCATTGTCATCATCTAACGAAGAAGAAATCAGAATAGGAAGAGAACAAGGCACAAACACCGAATATGGATCGCAGGCCAAAGAATGAACAAATGTCGAATTAGACTCGCAGACCAAGATATTTTCATCAAATTTAACATCTCTTCTAATAATAATTTCATTACAATGTGGTTGAAGAAGTCTGTAACCTTTTACAGCTTCAGAATAACCAACAATATACACTTCTCACTTTTAGGTTGCAATGTTTTCCTTTTCTCATCAAGAATGTGAGCCCATTCTACACAGAAAAATACACGGAAGTGACTTACTAATCCAAGTGGACATCAATGGTCACCCACCTATTCCATTGGCTCAACATAAAGTTTCCATTTTGACAGTTTTTCTACAGTTTTTTGGGTCCCAAATTTTTGAGGTCATTTTGAGGCCCTAAACGACATTTTTTTGACATGGCAATGCCCGATATGTTCCTATTGAGCTATTTGGAATGTGTTCTCCTCAACTAGAACTTTCCGACAAGGTATCAAACACCTCAAACGAAGATTGTAATCAAAAGTTGCGCCCTAGGGAAGTTGATGTATCAAGTACCCCGTTGGGGTCCACAAACCTTTTGGTGTTTCATTTTTCGGGGTTAGGGTTTTCTCATTTATGTTTTATGCTAAAAAGGCCTTGGGAGCCTCATTTTAATCATCTTCTTGCGAATGCGCGTAGCTGTCACATCTCTTCTCAGAGATAAGATACCACCATTCTAGCGAGTTCATTTCACTCTGTATTTTCTTTTACAGTCTCTGCATATTTCAGTCTTTAATAGAAATTGAGTATTGATGTATCTTTGTGTTTAATCTGGAAAAAACAAAGAGATATAACAATACTCAATTTTTGTTGAAGACTAAAATATGCGAAGACTGTAAAATAAAATACGGAGTGAAATGAACTCACTAGAATGGTGGTAGCTTATCTCTGAGAAGAGATGTGACAACTACGCACATTCGCAAGAAGATGATTACAATGAGGCTCCAGAGGAATTTTTTACATAAATCGTAAATGAGAAAACCCTAAACATCCAAAACCATAACTCTGGAAGATGAAACACCAAAAGGTTTGCAGGCCCCGATGGGGGTAGTTAATACATCAACTTCCCTAGGGCGTAACTTTTTCATATGATCTTCGTTTGGGGTGCTTGATACCTCGTCGGAAAGGTCTACAAAAGAGTATACATTCCGAACAACCCAATATATGTTAATAGAAATTTATTGGGCGTTGCCACGTCAAAAAAATGTCATTTAGGGCCTCAAACGGCCCCGAAAGTTTGGGACCTGAAAAACTGTAGAAAAACTGTCGAAATGGAAACTGTATGTTGAGCCAGTGGAATAGGTGGGAAACCACTGATGTCCACATGGATCACTAAAATATGGCTTAAGTTTCTTCCATGCTTATTTCAGTGTTATATTTTTGAGAGCCTTTGTGGGAGTGCGATTTACTATGTAATTTGCACAACTAATGGCTTTCGCCCAATACTTTAGACTTAATCCCTTAGATTGGATCATACAATTAGACATTTCTTTTAATGTGCAGTTATTTCTCTCTGCAACACCATTTTGTTGTGGTGTATATGGAATAGTGTGTTGCATTTGGATTCCCTATGCAGTGCAGTAAACCCAAGTGCTTCTAGAAAAGTCATCAATGAAGGTTAAGAAATACTTCCACCCAGAAAAATGAATCAAAGAAAGTGGACCACACAAGTCACTGTGAACAAGTTGCAAAGGGACCGAGGCATGCTAAGAGGCACCTTTGTCAAAACTGTCTCGATGGTGTTTGTCGAGAACACAACCGATACAAATACCATCTCTGCAAGAAACAAGAGGAAGACCAGTAATCATATATTGATTACATAGTTATTGCAATGAGTGATAGTTTAGATGACCAAACCACTCACAAGTCATCGCTATAAGCAACAAAAACTGATGGAAAAGATGATGACCCAAATTTTCCAAATTTGTACACCCTAGTAGTATCATCAACAATTCCATTACAAGAGCATGTTTAGGATCTTTTAGATCCTTGATTACAACTTGGTGAAGTGAAAACTCTACGGTTTTACCTTCACCTGAATGAGTGATTTGATATACTGATAGAAGGTTGTGGGAAAGACTTGAAACACATAATACATCATTGAAATGACCATTATCCACCTGAATTGTTCCAAACCCTACAACACTAAGAGAATTCTTTGCTACTAAAAAGAACATAATAGTGGAAAGCTTGCATCTTATCAAGTTTCTAGTGATAAAGATGATGAAAATGTCTCATGCCTGGATGATCATGAACCAGTATTTTCACCACTTGATTCATATGCAAAGTTCCATGAAGATGAAGATGAAGCTGAAGAGATGAGTATACAAGTGGGTTCATTGGTTCCTTCCAATGATGTTGATAAAATTAAGAAGGAAGATAAACAAATCAGCCATGCAAAATTGAATCAATATGAGACTTTATCTGTGCATATCCCAACAGGGTGGTTCAAGAACAGTGCAATGAAATACGATTGCAACAGGGGGACTAACTTTGGGTTCAAATAGAAGATGATATTCCTTATAGTTTTCCCACAATACCATATCCATTTTTTTTCTTCAAGGAGATCCTCTAACTGATCATTGTTTGGATATCAAGATTACTCACAATCCAGTTGAGTTGAGGATGATGGAGGTGTTTTGGCAAGTAGATTTGAAGAGTTTTGGATCTTATACTTTATTATTGATCATTGGTGAGGTACCATGTTCCAAGTTCCAACCAACAATCTTCATTGTTTTGTTAAACAACAAGCATATGAATGCGTCTTTCCATCTTAGGAGACTTCATGATTGGTTGCACTGAAGGGTTGACTATGTTAATATTTCTCGTATCATTGATCACTTGGATACATGGTTACATTGATCATTCAAGTATGTTGAATGATCATGGAAACTTTGAAAAAAATCCAAAATAAGATTTTTTGGGTTTTAGTAATTAAAAAAATATTAAAAAAGAAGAAGAAGAAAAAGAGGTGAATTTTTGGGTTTCCATGGCCAATTGCTACCTTCTATATTGTTGTCTTTTTTTCAAATTTCATTTTATTTATGTTGTTGTTTTATTTCATACGTAAATTTTGTTTGCTATTTTGGTCTTAGGTCAACTTGGAGGTTCCCTGACTTTGTTGATTTTCTTTTATTTATACTGGTGTCAAATTCAAGTTTACATTTTTGTCATTTTTCCTTAATTTGTGTCAACCCATAGATTAGTTTCCTTCATGATAAATGAGTCATGTGTGTAGATGTTTATTTCCTTTACTGTCATTAAATTTCAATTTATAGTTTGTTATTTATTAATATCAAACCATTGAGTGTGATGCTATCAGTACAGTCAGCATTATGTGCATGCTCACATCTAGGTTAAGCTTGGATGAGAGCGTCATTCTTTCTACTACGAGAGTATTGAGTCTGGTAGGTGGGTAGTGTTGAAGAGACAATATGAGGAGTTTGAGTCATACTATTGTCTTGTCTCTTCAGTTGTTACATCGAGTCATCTTTCCTAGGTCAATCAACTCCTCATCCAGCCTTATGGATATGGTGTTTGTTTGTTATACTCCCTGGTTTATGCTTTGTGTTGAGGGAAAAAAAATTATTATTTCCTTTCTCTTAGCATATCATTCCTCATCAACTATGCCACATCATCTAAGGGGTGATCTGGAAGCTAAAAAAATTGATGATTTTTAGCCTCATTGGCGCTCGTCTCGCATTCAACAAGATTGATCATCATTATGTCTTGATTGGATAAGTTTGGTCAATGTTTGAATTCAGATCATTAATCACACTGACCAGTAATGCTCATACATCAGGGCCCATTAGCCTCATTGGTGGGTTCCTTCGCATCTGGAAGGTGTTTCCCTTATTGGAATCAAACCAAGTGTCCTTCTCCAATTTGTCAACTTCAACTCGTTTTCCAGTGAGAGCGTACATGGTATGTGGTGTAATGTCCCCAATTTTGGACATTATTATATTACAAAGTGTTATGCTGACCAGAGTAGCCAGATGGGTGCGACAGTGAGTTCAGGAGATGTTGAGGGGTTTTATTGGGCCCAACTTGCATCGTTCATCATATTTCATCATCATAATCCATTCTGCATATCTTGGCTTTGGTTTTGTTGCATTTCGACGATTTCCGTAATTTTGAGTTAATTTGGGTTATAAGTTAATTAAATTCACTAAGAAGGTCATATTGAGCATATTACTTGGAGAAACCTCTTAGTGTAATATCTCATCGGAATCGGGAGGAATATAACTAAAGGATAAAATGATGAGAAGTGACTTTCAGTGGCCAGAGAAGCCATAAGGAGCGATAAATCACTTTTTAGAGGTAAAATGGTTAATTAATTAATTAAGGAATAATAAAATAAAGTAAAAGTCACTTGGAGAAAAAAGGTGAACATGGGGTATAAAAGAGAGATAGGGGCCTCTATTCTCTCATTATGTTGTTTATCATTTTGATGCATGGCTTCTTGCTAGAGAGCCCATGCACTTGGGGGTTTTGAGAGTTTTGACTAAACAAACCCTAGAGATCAGCGCGGTGGTGAAATATCCCACCTTTCATGATCCAAGCTTGGCCAAGGATGTGAAATATTCCTCCCTCACCATTCTACATAAGATCTATTCAGTTCCAGGAGCCTTTGTGGAGGCAGGGCGTATTATTGGAGGGTTTTTGCAAAGCTAGGAAGCACCCATCCTGAGAGAGTGGTTTGATTTGCACAGAGGTGATCATATTCTCAATAGATATCACTCCATGGCTGCTAGCCATCACCCTCGCGCCTTATTACAACATTTTTTAGGGTATTCATCAGGTTCTTCATTTCTTCTACCAGTGAGGCGTATTTCATCTTGAGGAGGGCGCACTATCCTTAGAGATATTGTGTTATGGAGGGGAATACCCTTCCCGATAGACTAGATCTTTGGCATTGGGGTTTTCTAACCCTTGATCTACCTTTTCGCAGATGGTTTCAGAGGTTTGGAAACTATATTCTTGGAGGCCGAATTATTGGTTTGTTTCAACTAGGAGGGTACATCTGTTATTAGAGACATTGTGGTTTGGGGGTCCTCCAGTTGAGCTACTTCTCTGAGATTGCTCATATCTTCTTGCCATCATTTGATCTATCTTCTCATAGAGTCTTGCAGAGGTTTGACGCCATCAAAGAGGAGGTCGTACCTTCCTTGGACCATTCCAGCTGGGAAGTGTGCATTGTGAGAGAGGGGACTTCACATAAAACATAGGGTATCCATTAGTCTTCAGTGTTACTTGGTGTTCAGCTTGAAGAGGCTTTTGGAATCCTAGATCTTCATCTATAGTAGTATCTTGGGGGAATCATCAGGCACACACTCTATCCTATGATATGTATTCTAGATCTGCTCCCTTTTGTATGAGGTCAGCTATATATGAATAATAAATCAGATCTGAGGTATTTTTGCTATTTACTTGAGTTGTTTCTACTGCATTTTGTTGTGTATACGCTATTGGATACATTGCTATATTTACTTACTACAAACACACAATAAAACCATTATTATAAACCCCAGCGCAACTCAAGAAACTAAAATCAGCAAAGTGTTTGACAAAATGACACAACTAGAAAACTTATAAAACTCAATAAAAACCCAATGTTCCAATAAGATTTGGTTGGGAACATTACAGTGGTATCAAAGAGAATTTCCTTTGCCAGCCTGTGATATACATTGATGATCTAGAGGAGAGATGGAGTTTGCAGATTTTGCAAAGGAGATCATATATTGTGATAAGGAATATTACACCCTTAGTGAGACATTCAGGGCTCATGTAACATTCCAACAATTTGTATCCATCAAAAATCCTAGGTGGAGCAAATATGAAGTTACACATTGGGCCAAAAAGATGGAAGAAATCAAATATTGGAGCAACAGAGCAGAGGAAACACAGATTGAGCCTACGCCCATTAGATGCAGGGAGCTTTGCTATAGTTGCAAAGTGCCTTGGGAACCAGATCACGGATGCAGGGGTAAAGGGAAGGTGCACATTATTGAGGTGCACTATGATAGTGAGGATAAGGAGATGCATGAGGATGCAACCGTAGATGCATATTTAGAGCAGTATGATGAGGCTAGTGACTCTTGCGCATCTGAGGGACAGTCGGTTGGACAGGATGATAGCACATGTTCTTCATCTTCCCTATCAAGTTGTGTTGAGGACTCAACACTTCAGCATGGTGGTGAGACTTGTGAGGATTCATATGTGTTGGCACTTAGACATGATGAGATTAGGAGGTTGGATGACCTACCCTCGGGTATAGACATGGCTTCTAAGAAGTCATGTATGGAGTATGATGAGCTTTCTATGATGACAGTGACACATTTTTCATCTTCCCAAATACCTATGATATCCATGACTCATGAGGATATCAATGACATTTATGATATGGTAGAGGAGCCTTGTGTGAGGATTGTACACCGGGGACATATGGATCTACAGACTCAGGAGGAGAGACATGACTTGGAGACAGTTGACCTTACACATACCTATCAGTATGAGGAGAGTGAATCACCTCTTTTGGAGATTCAATTGTTAAATCAAGTTGTGGAGGATGACAGTTTGATGGGATACTCACTTCCAGGACCGGTCTACAGTGATGAGGATGCACTCCTTATTGGTCGGGATGACCACATCTCATGTCTAGACACATCTGTATGGGATCCAGGTGCATATGACATTAGCAAAGTGAGCGCACAGGAGGATACAACTTCCCATACAAGATACAGTGCGATTCAAATGGGGGTAGTAGTTGGTGATGGAGTGCAGTGGCATACATGAGAACTTAGTAGCACAGTGGACAAGGAGCAGTTCAATGCCTTATATTTGGAGGAGTGCGTTGTTGGGGATTCCATTGTTGACATTAGCAGTGGGAGGCATGAGGTAGCACCTCAGCAGGATTGTGATCGGGAGTCACGACACTTGGCAGGTCAATTGAGAGTCAATGAGGACATGATCATGGCAACCACTAGACACATTGATGACACAAATGCATTGGTAGCAGATTATTGTTGGAGGGCGTCAATGGCACATGATAGTTCAGATGGGGGATTTTCCATGGAAGACTTTCATACTCTTAGGGAGAGAGTGACTATGATGAGGATCAACTACCAACAGTTGTTGATGGACAGACATTATCTATTGGAGGTTGGCGAGATGTATCACAGGGCCCTGAGGGAGCAGGAGTTGGAGGTGGACCGACGCACTCATGAGTGGGTGAGCACACGAGGATTATTGGAAGGCACACAAACAACCCTTCAAGAATCAGGGTCCAGATAAGAGGAGCTCCTTGAGGAGACTAGTCAAAGATACACTATATCTATCTCGGCAGAGAGTCAGATATGTCCGTCAATTACATTGCTCGAGGATGTCCAGGTGGCACAGGGGTCACCATTCATGGGTAGCTCGGAGACAGTTGGTCATACACATACACATGGGGATTCCAGAGCCAGGGGTAGTTATGAGGACACTTTCATTTGTGTCCCAGGATTGGTTAATATCCACGCAGAGGTTGATCCGATAGTACACCTTGGACTTATGATGATGAGAGATAGTTCACATGAGCATGTATAGGTGTATAGTGGGATTCAGGAGGATGCATTGGATTGCAGGGAGGAGACACACTTAGTGGAGCATGGATATTCCTCTCCCTTACAGCAACACATAGTTATGGGAGATCACCTTCACAATAGCAGCAATTATATGAGTGATGATAGTTGGAGAGTGATTGACCAGCATTTTGTGGAGTTACCTCCGGTTGTACCCGATGGTTGGGGTTCAGTGATGAGTACATGCAAGTATTTACCATGGGTGATGGTGGACGAGATTTTTGTCGAATCCTTGGGATTGACCAAAGCATATGACACTTTCCAGTCCTATAGTTGTTTGCAGATATGTATGTTAGCCTTTCACAATACTTTCATCATTGACAATAGTACACGGGTTGATAGACAAGGGCAGGGGACATGGAGAGTTGGTAGGTTGAGACCACCTGACAGGAGTATCTTTATTGTACACAACAACATAGGGGTGGATTATCAAGGATAGACAGTCGAGGCCTTGGGCGTGATAGAGAGTATATTAGGCCATGGGACAAGGAATATTTCAGAGGTTGATACAGATGAAGATTCTCATTGGGATGAGGATGGAGGGCTTCCGACAATTATCAGTAGAGAACATCAACAATTAGCAGGGATTGGAAGTGATGAACTTCTGAATTTACCGTAGGACCCGAGAGTCCAATTGGTCAGTAGTTTGCTTCATCTTATGAGGGTCTGGGTTATGCCAGCAGGCAGCAGACTTCACTCTTGGATCACTTTGAAAGGGCTTGTTGGGGTCTGTTCTATGAGGCAAGACATGTTCTCCCTATTGATACTCGTGATTGATTTGGTCGATGGATGGGAAGATTTTGGTTCCACAGGGATACCTTTATAGGATCATCTTTTTGACAACATGTCCCATCATCACAGGTTTAGCATGAGGATCCAGGAGTGGGGTATCCAGTATGTATACTTTGAGAAGACAGTCATGATCATAGTAGTACAACGTTAACATGATGGTCCCTATCAAAGACTACCATGGGACCCTGGGATTTTAGGGCTGGGCATTTCATTGACTAACAGAGGCAAGTGGATCTTTACAGGGGGAAATCACTTTGATTTTCGATTGAGTTTCAATTTTGGGGTGATCACATCACTTGTTAGTGATTCGTTGAGGTCTTGTAGCACCTCATTATGGCAACAACATGTTCATTCGGTGGAGGCCGTGTTGGTCTTGGTATGGTCTTGGAGGTCAAATTCATTTTGGGTTGAGGCCATGTGTTATTTGCAAGAGACTCATGGTGTTGATATGTTACAGGACTATACTTCACAGGGCATTGCATTTCACATCTTGATATGGGATCCAGGGATTGGAGTTCTTGGTAGTTCAGTGTTTGGTGGAGTTGAGTTTCGAGTAGAGTGGTTGCTTGGGGAGTTGACTGAGATTCTATGGTCATGGATCATTCTACTCATCAGGAGCATTTGAGTGTCATGCGTGGTGAGCACTTGGAGGGGCCACATCTTGAGGGGAGTTTACTTTGTGTCACACAAGTGGATATGGGACCCTAGTATCATATATATATTGATTCAGTTATTGCTTGAGGACAGGCAATATTCTAGCAAGGAGGACTGTAATGTCCCCAATTTTGGACATTATTATATTAAAGAGTGTTATGTTGACCAGAGTAGCCAGATGGGTGTGACAGTGAGTTCAAGAGATATTGACGTGTTTTATTGGGCCCAACTTGCATCATTCATCATATTTCATCATCAGGATCCATTCTGCACATCTTGGCTTTGGTTCCGTTGCATTCTGACGATTTCCGTAACTTTGAGTTATTTTGGGTTTTAAGTTAATTAAATTCACTAAGGTTGTATTGGGCATAATACTTGGAGAAACCTCTTAGTGTACTAGCTCATCAGAATCAAGAGGAAGAGCACTACAAGATAAGATGATGAGAAGTGACTTTTAGTGGCCGGAGAAGCCATAAGGAGGGATAAATCACTTTTTAGAGGTAAAATGGTTAATTAATTAATTAAGGAATAATAAAATAAAGTAAAAGTCACTTGGAGAGAAAAGGTGAACATGGGGTATAAAAGAGAGATAGGAGCCTCTATTCTCTCATTATGTTGTTTATCATTTTGATGTCTAGCTTATTGTTAGAGAGCCCATGCACTTGGGGGTTTTGAGGGTTTTGACTGAACAAACCCTAGAGATCAGCTCAGTGGTGAAAGATCCCACCTTTCCTAATCCAAGTTTGGCCAAGGAGGTGAAAGATTCCTCCCTCACCATTCTACATCATATCTATTCAGTTCCAAGAGCCTTTATGGAGGCAGGGCATATTATTGGAGGGTTTCTGCAGAGCTAGGACGCAACCATTTTGAAAGAGTGGTTCGATTTGCACAGAGGTGATCAGATTCTTAGTAGATATCACTCCAGGGTTGCTAGCCATCACCCTAGCGCTTTATTACAACAGTGTTTGAGGGTATTCATCAAGTTCTTCATTTCTTCTACCAGTGGGGCGTATTTCATCTTGAGGAGGGCGCATTATCCTTAGATATCTTGTGTTCTGGAGGGGAATACCTTTCTCGATAGACTGGAGCTTTGGCATTGGGGTTTCCTAGCCCCTAATCTACCTTTTGGCAGTTGGTTTCAGAGGTTGGCAGCTATATTCTTGGAGGCCGAATTATTGGCTTGTTTTAGCTAGGAGGGTGCATTTGTTATTAGAGACATTGTGGTTTGGGGGTCCTCCAGTTGAGCTACTAATCCAAGATTTCTCATATCTTCTTGCCATCACCTAATCTATCTTCTCATAGAGTCTTATAGAGGTTTGAGGCCATCGAAGAGGAGGTTGTACCTTCCTTGGACTATTCCAGCTGGGAAGTGTGCATTGTGAGAGAGGGGACTTCACATACAACAGAGGGCATCCGTTGGTCTTCAGTGTTACTTGGTGTTTAGCTTGAAGAGGCTTTTGGAAGCCTAGATCTTCATCTCTAGTTGTATCTTGGGGGTATCATCAACCACACTCTATCCTATGATATGTATTCCAGATCTGCTCCCTTTTGTATGAGGTCAGCTATATATGAATAATAAATCAGATCTGAGATATTTGTGCTATTTACTTGAGTTGTTTCTACTGCATTTTGTTGTGTATACGCTATTGGCTACATTGTTATATTTACAAACTACAAACACACAATAAAACCATTATTATAAACCCCAACGCAACTCAAGAGACTAAAATCAGCGAAGTGTTTGACGAAATGCCACAACATTTTGCCAAAGGGGCATGTATGGTTGGATTCTCATTTCAACAGAACAGCCAAGGCACCATACATTCGACTCCATTTCCCAATGGGTAGGCACAGTGGTCTACATGTTAGATTTTCCAGAGATCAGTTGTTTACATCTATAGAGTGCAAAGATTCTGAGATTATCGACATTCCATAGGGGAATCTCGTCCCCTTGAGTCAACATTGTTAACCCCTAGAATGTTTTGTGCAATTGGAGGGTTGAGATCTAGCGAGCTTTCATAAGGTTGGTGTTCGAGGACAAATGCATCATTTTTCTCAGTGATCAGAGTCCATTGCAATGGTCAAAGTCCATTTCAGTGGTCAAAGTCCATGTCAGAGGCAGAAGCATATTCATCAATTTTAGGGAAAGTTGTTATTTTTTATAGTGTTCCTATTTTCTAGAAGCCTGAGTCCTGAAGTCCACAGGTCAAAGGTGATCACATATTTGGGGTCCTTGCAAGCTCATGATGCCAATGAGCTTTTTCTGAGTGAAATGCAAGAAACTATTATTTTTAGCAGTGATGGTTTCGAATCTCATATGACAATTCTAAACATATATTTGGATTCCTTGCAAAAAATTGAATCCAATGAGATTGATTTCATTGGCATGCAGGAAGATACTATTTTTAGCAATGTCTATTATTAGGCATGCTATATTTGGTAGTGATATCCTAGTAAATCCCTTCACTTTCATCTTTCTTGTTTTTTAGGAGTCAATTTGTTGTTATTTTTATATATTTTCTTTGAGTGTATTTGTCAAATTTGCTAAAATTTATTTCTCGTGACTCTAGTTCTATTTTCAATGGATGACTAATCATTTATTTTTTGAAAAGGACACCTAGGTCAATTGATTTCTTTTTGCTAACTTTGGAAATTTGGTAGATGAAAAATTTGTTATGGGAAATTATTATCTTTGGCCAAGATGACTTCATGGATTAGTTTGCATGGTAAGAGGAAATTTATTATTTTAGAATATTTTGTTCATGGAGGAAACCTAATTAGCTTGAAAGAAGTCAACATCTCATGAATTAATAATAGAATATGACTTCATGGATTAGTTTGCATGAAAGAGGAAATTTATTATTTTAGAGTATTTTGTTTATGTAGGAAACCTAATTAGCTTGAAATAAGTCAACATCTCATGAATTAATAATAGAATTCAAGTGGTTGTTTGAGTGAGTTTATTCAGGGAGAAGGCCAACCCTCTTTTTAGTGAAAGTTGGAGCATTGTTTGTGGTTGTTATCTAAGCATTTACAACAACTTTCTTTATTTAAAATAGTGACTTAACGGTAGTCGCATATTGCATGAGCAAGCCACCCAATTTTGGGAAATTGAAGTGTTATAAAAGCAGGGCAAATGGCATTGTTTGGTTACAGTTTTTAAGTGAGAAGCCAACAACCTTTTTTCTTCCATCTTCTCTTTCTTTCTTGTTGCCTACACTCTTTGCAAAGCATACTACTGTAGCGAGTCTTGTATTTTGTCTCTATGATGCAAACAATATTTTGACTAATACAGTGATAGAGTTTGACTATGCAGTTTATTCACAGCTCTTCAAATTCGATGGTTCAAAAGTCTTGTTTTGTGCAGTGGTGTGGGTGGCCTAAGTGCCTTTACTTTGATTGTATCAATCACTTGAAGCCCACATTCTTCTTTACTTTGATTGTATCAATCACTTGAAGCCCACATTCTTCTTCTTTTCGTCTTTCATATTTAGCTATGTGAATTGGAATTCTCTCAGATTATTTAATTATACACTTTCTTGTGTCCTTGGTTGCTTGCACATATATCAAGGATAACTATTTTATGTGCTGATTATCCATACTAACCACAGATTTTTCGAAGTGATTGACAGTGTGCATGAACACTAGGATTGCCCCTTTGTGACTGGAAAAGCACCAGTCCGAACGAAGGACTAATTAGCAATGACCTTGGGCTAATTACTCATAGTTGTTGCTTAGGTTTGCTTTAAGAAGATCCGAGTGATAACATTTCGGTGAAATTATGTTTCCGTTTTGTTGTAAGAGGAAGAGGAAGAGGAAGATAGAGCCCTAAACTACTAAACTTGTTATCTGTTTAAAACCCCTCCAAGACTGGAGTCCATCTATCAGACGAATACACCATCGCATCCCAGTAAGACTGAACCTGCAGATTAGGACTGAAGTCCCCGCCTAGCTTGTCCACACGAGCGGGGGAAGAGACTATTATTCGTCTGATAGATGGACTCCAGTCTTGGAGGGGTTTTAAACAGATAACAAGTTTAGTAGTTTAGGGCTCTATCTTCCTCTTCCTCTTCCTCTTCCTCATATTGATGTTTGGGGCTTCCACGTTAAATCAGCAAGTATATCTCTCTTTTTAGGGTTGTTTACACATGTTGTGGGTTGATTTGTATTTGGAGGGGTAGACTTATGTGAGGTGTTCAACCCTCTTTTATTCTTGATGTAACCAGATTTGTTAATGAAGAAAACACTGCATGTTATTCTATAGGCTCTGAAGGTTCTTTGTTGTTCTCTTTTGCATTGATGGTTGCATGGTACACTAGTTGATATTTAATTGGAGCTGAAATGGTGTATATGTGAGCTTTTCACTCAAGCTTATAGTGTCAATGTAGTTGATTTGATCGGTAGGGTTTATGTACTACATAGCTTTGCCTATTTCTCCATTTAATTTCAAGCTTCTTCATTAAATCATGCTCATGACTCCATTTGCCCAAAGGAGAAGGCATTAGATCTTGCTTGGCTTCTCCCTTTACATCTAAAATCTATAGATAGCATCATTCTACAAATCTGTTTTTTTACATCAGCTTTACAAGGACAGATTTGTAGTTTTATTGGAGAATCCCCCTTGTGCCAAAGTAGAGCCAGCCTAGAGTGAGGAGGACGATCACCGAGGTGACAATGGGTGATGTCCTCAAGTTTCCCTAGGGTCTAAACTTGATGATTGAACTCCGAATATCTTTGAAGTGCAGATTTTAGAGGTAACAAATAGCATACATTTGAAATAGATATTTCAGATTGAAACAAATGTCAGGACCTGTAAATGTTAATCAAGATCTCCACTTAGACTTGCAGAGGAGAGAATATAGAAGTTGTCTTCAGAATAAAAAATGGTGCTACTGCTCAATCCAATTCAATGTTTCATATAAATCGTTGGCAAGAATATGAACACCGGTTCACAGGATTGGAAGACACGTCCTTCAAAGGCATAACCAATGAGTCACCAACTTCTCGAAGCCAAATCAGTTTTGTGTATAAATACTTGAAGACATCAAAGCTGAACAATATAAAGCATGAAGATAGCCTTGAACATATGGAGAACATGAGGCCATTGAATGCTCCCAGTAAATGTGCTTACATTGCCAACTATGTTGCATTATGTCAAGGCTTGAGCATAAGAACTTCAAGGATAAAGGATTGCATAAATATTGCAGGCATAGACCAACTGAACTCTAGCGATTTGAAGGTCCATTTGATAATTATAAATAAAATACCAGCACTTAGATTGCACAGAACGATAGCTTGGAGGAAGGACACTAACAAATAAATAGAGGTGAACTTACATGACTTGGGCACTAAATGGAATCTAACGAAGGGCCATTGGTGTCAATGGACAATACCACTACAGGCCTTAAGATTAATTAGAGAACTAAGATGTATAAGATAAGATGGTTTATTCATGTCCAATGAATGACCACAAAAGTAGGTCAATGGGACTAAAAGAGTACAACCAGCAACATAACATGGGAGTGCATAAGCAGCTCCTATAACCATGCTAATAGCAACAAGAAAACAACCAGCAACATAACATGGGAGTGCAAAAGCAGCTCTTATAACCATGCTAATAGCAACAAGAAAAGAGCTAAGAACAAAGCTAAATGAGTAACTCAAAGAAAGAAAGAGAGAGAGAAAATCAATATATAAGAGAAATCTCATCAAGAACATGTCCAGAGATAGAAAGGGGATGCGAAGAAGAAGTCTTATCATCCAAGTCCTCAATCACCATGAAGTTTCCAAAAATTAAGATACAAATATGAATTCTCAACGTATAATGGTTTCTCAATGGAATGTACAAAAGGATAAAATCAAAATCACTAAATACAAACCTAAAGGTAGAAGATATACATAATAAAAGGACATTGAGGATGCATTGATAAAGCAACAATAAATACTGGACTAAATCTAGCACAAACAATAATCTGAAAGGGACAACTCTGAACAGTAAATGGGAGGCAGGCCTCACACAGGAGTCATTGGTTGGGACTGCACAGGGATCTGGCAAAAGCAATAGTTATGAAGGGTCAATGGGGCTCTAGAAGTTCACCCCAAAAAGTTAAAAAGAAAGAGAAATATTTGCCCAATCAATATGGAAAAAAGCATCTCCTTTTCATAGGAGGAAATAAAAGCTTATGAAATTTCTACTTACAATGAAATTCCCCCATCTTTATCAAGACAAACTGTGGACTTTGGCAATAATGAAAAGCTTCATACTATGCATCAAATTCCAAACAGCTCTTAATTACAACTATCAGTAATAAAAAATCTGCTGTTTGGTTGGTCAATAACCTGAACAGACAATGTTAGCTTGGATTATGCACCCAATTGACAGGATAGACAGCCGATTCACATTTAAACCAGTGGAGTTTGTCAACCTCGCAAAAAAGTAAAAGCCTACACTTCTTTTTTAAGTGGAACGCGATGCATCTGTTCCAAAATTTTCAACACCAGAAGGCTGTTGACAAGCATGCAGAACAGCATTCTATAGACTTTCCTCCGCCAGAATCAACTGCTAAATCTGAAGATAAAGAAGCTGAGGCACAAAGTAGCAAATGCAGATCTTATTTGATGACAACCGACTTGAATATCAATTAGTGAAGAGATTGACGAACTGTAACCCTAGTGTCCCATATTCAAACAACTTCCAAGCTGCACATAAAAAATTCAGAGCGCATTTTTATCTCAGACATGTTACAAGAGTGTATACAAAAGTTCAGTTTTAAATGTGCCAGTAAACCTCTTATCACAAATGTATGAATATTTAAGTAGGAGAAAAATTAAAAACTATTATACCTTGTCCACAGAAAATGTATAGAAACATACGCATGCCCTATCATTATAATTTACCTAGGACACTGCTTTCGTTGTATCCATTGCTAGCTGCAACAAATTAACTGCTGGGCCAAAACCCTTTTAGATTGATTAACTGATGCAATTAATCATGTGAACCCACTACACACTAAACCAAATGTGTTCTCAGAGAAAACACCCAGTGCACACTTATGTGAATTCCACTCAGATTACGTCATCAAGCTCAGCGACCAAACTCGTTTCAGGTAAATTGCTTAGTGCATTTTTCCCAAAGTCGCCACCGCAATTCATCAATTGTGCAACTCACTCACTTTTGAATCTTTACGGGTGCATTTCAGCAATATCTTTAGAGAGGCTGTTTGGTTACGGCAGAATATGTCACAATGTTGATGTCAAACCTTTCTTAAGATCTCGTGCAATAGTCTATTGGCATTTTGGGGTGTGCCTTCCATGCGTAGTTTATCCATAAGGATGGCATATGTAATCATATCAGGGACATTGCCATTGTCTTTCATCTGTTTAAATGATTTTACTGACTCCTTCACATTGCCCACTTTGCAGAGCCCAATCAATGTGTTGTGCATGATAACATCAGAGAACCCAAACCCTGTTTAGGCATCTCATAGAAGATTTTTTGAGCTTATTTTATCATGCGATGCTTGTAGTCCATCTATTAATGTACAGCTAACTAGGTCAGCCTAAAACATTCCTCTCATATCTCTTGAAAAATCTCCCTGGTCTTCTCCAGAATACCCACCTTCCAAAACCCATTTATAAGTGTCTTGTATGTGATTTTATTAGGCTGATTGCCTGTTTGCACCATAACATCTAACAACTGTAGAGCTTCTTAAAGTTTGCTTTCTTTGGAAAGACAAACAATAAAAGCATAGTATGTGATAACATCTGGATTGTACTTCTTTCCCAGCATATCATGAAGCACTTTGGTGGCCTCCTACTATTGCCCTTCCTTACAGATAAGATAAGATAATTTTATTAATGTCCAACCAATGACCACATTTAAAAAGGTCAATGGGACTAAAGACTACATCAAGTATGAGTACAATGTGGGAATGCAAGTACAGCTCCTAGATAACGCCAAAAATAACATAAAGAAAGAAACCTGCAGTAGTACAGCCTCAAAGTGTATATGACTGTGACAAAAGTATGGTGATCCAAGTATGTCCAAGATTGGAAAAGTGGACAGCTCCGAAGTCAGTCAAGAGAGAGAGAGTGAGAGAAAGGTCTGACAGTGAGAATAATGATGTCAAGGTCTCCCGGGTCTGATGATCAAGGGTGAGGGGGGCAAACTGGGCACTGGCTCGCTGTCAGATTTCTCAGGAACTATTGGGGGGTCCGGCTGTATGATCCTGGGGGGATGTAGGAGCAGGGGATACTCCTCGCATCTGAGGCCGAAGGAAAGAAACTCTGGATAGATCTCTGGCAGCTCCTCTGAATTTGGGAGGTAGTCTGATGGACGGGAGTCGCTTGTATGTGACATCACTGGGGCATATGTTCTTGTTAGGCATTTCACAGAAGAGCTTCCTAGCCTCATCAAACTTGCCTTCCTTACAGAAACCATCAATAAGCACACGGTATGCAACGACATCAGGGCATATGTTTTTTCTTGGCATATCATACAAGAGTTTCATAGCCTCATTCAACTTGCCTTGCTTACAGAAACCATCAATAAAGACACTGTATGTAACAACAGTAGGGTATATGTTTTTCCTCTGCATATCATTGAATAGCTTCCTAGCCTCATCCAATTTGCCTTTCTTACAGAAACCATCAATAAGCACACTGTATGCAACAACATCAGGGCATATGTTTTTTCTTGGCATATCATAGAAGAGTTCCATAGCCTCCTCCAATTTGCCTTGCTTACAGAAACCATCAATAACAGCACTGTATGTGACAACATTAGGGAGTATGTTTTTGGAGGGCATTTCATAGAAGAACTTCATAGCCTCCTCCAACTTGCCTGCCTTACAGAAACCATCAATAAGCGTATTGTATGTGACAACACTGGGGCATATGTTTTTTGAGGGCATTTCAACGAAGAGTTTCATAGCCTCCTCTAACTTGCCTTGTTTACAGAAACCATCAATAAGGGCACTGTATGTGACTACAGTAGGGCATATGTTTTTTCTCTGCATATCAGAAACGAGTTTCATAGCCTCCTCAAATTTGCCTTGCTTACAGAAACCATCAATAAGGGCACTGTATGTGACAACAGTAGGGCATATGTTTTTCCTCTGCATATCATTGAATAGCTTCCTAGCTTCATCCAACTTGCCTTCCTTACAGAAACCATCAATAAGTGCACTGTATGCAACGACATCAGGGCATATGTTTTCTCTCGGCATATCATAGAAGAGTTCCATAGCCTCCTCCAACCTGCCTTGCTTACAGAAACCATCAATAACGGCACTGTATGTGACGAGATTAGGGCATATGTTTTTTCTCTGCATATCAGAAACAAGTTTCAGAGCCTCCTCCAACTTGCCTTGCTTACAGAAACCATCAATAACGGCACTGTATGTGACTACAGTAGGGCATATGTTTTTTCTCTGCATATCAGAAACGAGTTTCATAGCCTCCACCAACTTCCCTTGCTTACAGAAACCATCAATAAGGGCACTGTATGTGACAACAGTAGGGCATATATTTTTCCTCTGCATATCATTGAATAGCTTCATAGCTTCATCCAACTTGCCTTCCTTATAGAAACCATCAATAAGCGCACTGTATGCAACGACATCAGGGCATATGTTTTTTCTCGGCATATCATAGAAGAGTTCCAAAGCCTCCTCCAACTTGCCTTGCTTACAGAAACCATCAATAATGGCACTATATGTGACGATATTAGGGCGTATGTTTTTGCAGGGCATTTCATTGAAGAACTTCATAGCCTCCTTCAAATTACCTCCCTTACAGAAACCATCAATAAGTGTATTGTATGTGACAACACTGGGGCATATGTTTTTGGAGGGCATTTCATAGAAGAGTTTCATAGCCTCCCTTAACTTGTCTTGTTTACAGAAACCATCAATAAGGGCACTGTATGTGACTACAGTAGGGCATATGTTTTTTCTCTGCATATCAGAAACGAGTTTCATAGCCTCCCTCAACTTGCCTTGCTTACAGAAACCATCAATAAGGGCACTGTAGGTGACGACAGTAGGGCATATGTTTTTGCTGGTAATTTTATAGAAGAGCTTCATAGCCTCCTCCAACTTGCCTCCCTTGCATAAACCATCAATAAGTGCATTGTATGTGACAACATCAGAACATAAGTTTTTGCTCGTTATTTCATAGAAGAGCTTCATAGCCTCATCTAACTTGCCTTCCTTACAAAAACCATCCATCAGAGCCGTAAATGTAATAACAGTGGGGTTATGCCCTTCTTTTGACATCTGATACAGTAGTTTCTTGGCATCTTGGAGCTTACCTTCTTTGCATAGTCGATCCATGAGGGTGGTAAACGTTAATGAATCGGGTTCATGCCCCTTTTGCAGCATAACAGCTATCAACCCGTAGGCCTCGTGGGTTTTCCCTATCTTGCAGAGCCCGTCTACTACGGTGTTATATGTATGAATATCAGGGGTCTGTTGTTTAGTCGCCATCCGATTGAAAAGTTTGAGAGCGTCCTCCATTCTGCCCACCCTGAAAAGCCCTTTGATGAGGGTATTGAAGGTTATGACATTCGGCATATACCCAGCACTTTCCATTGTTTCCAACACTTTGAATGCATAATCCATTCTACCTATTTGACAGTGAGAATTGATGACAGTGTTAAAAATTACCATATCTGGAACAATATCAGCTACAACCATAAGACTGTAAACAGACAAAGCTAATTCATGCCATTTCCGTCGGACTAGACTACTTAATAAAATACTGCAAGTAATTAGACTGGGGTTGGGTTTAGATTTATCTCGAAGCAAATTCTTGAGGGTTTCCACTGCCTCTGTAAGCTTGTTGGTCTGACACAATTGTTTAATGCGCGTGTCTGCAGTGGCATTCAAAGTGTGGAAGGATCGTTGAGGAATGATATGGGCAACTGAATTCTTCTTCCACAGAAAAAGCACCGTCTTTTTCCTCATAGTCGCCGCCATCGCCATGTAGATTGAGAGTGAGATTGGTGTTAACCCTGCTCTTTTAAAGCCCTAAACCCGAGCCTGCAAACACCCGCTCCATGTCTATCGGCCTCTCACAATAAACGAAGTCATGACCGTCAATTGACATATAAATTCCCGCCTTTACGTATGCGGTGATGATAAGCATTAATTTATATATTTTCTTTGATATATTCAAACTTTTGCCTATGATAAGTATTAATTTATATATTTTCTTTGATATATTCAAATTTTTGCCTTTGTGGTGATTTTATATAATTTTATATATATATATATAAATTAGTTTTTCATTATACATTCTAAACATGTTAATGAAAATGTAGAAGTGTAAAGTCTACTAAGGGATATATACCTTATCCCCTGATTTGAACTTGTGACTTCTTATGAAGAAACACATGTTTTTAACCTTTAGGTCCATAGCTATATATATATATATATATATATATATATATATAAAAGAAGAAGAAAGAAGATTGGAGTTAACAAAATTATTTTTGTTAGTAAGTTTTTTGGATAAAAACTCTGTAAGAAGTTTTGAAACGTCCACCCATTATAAGTCATTGTCGTAGGCATAGAGGGACTATAGCGATCAATAATTCGTTGACCTCGTATTAGATTGTCCTTTGACCACAAATATTTCCATATTATCTATTGTTGGAACCAGGGAACTGAAAACGTCGATTTTTATATAATAAAAATTACCATATATGTCATGATCTGAATGGACAACGGATTGGAGGTCTTATTGTCGGCTTCGCTATTCCCAATGTTATATATGTTGGCATATCCAAAGTATTTGATCGTATATGGTCTTTTTGAATCATATATTTTCTTATGCATTGGTCGAAGGTGGATTAATGCNTATATATATATATATATATATATATATAAAAGAAGAAGAAAGAAGATTGGAGTTAACAAAATTATTTTTGTTAGTAAGTTTTTTGGATAAAAACTCTGTAAGAAGTTTTGAAACGTCCACCCATTATAAGTCATTGTCGTAGGCATAGAGGGACTATAGCGATCAATAATTCGTTGACCTCGTATTAGATTGTCCTTTGACCACAAATATTTCCATATTATCTATTGTTGGAACCAGGGAACTGAAAACGTCGATTTTTATATAATAAAAATTACCATATATGTCATGATCTGAATGGACAACGGATTGGAGGTCTTATTGTCGGCTTCGCTATTCCCAATGTTATATATGTTGGCATATCCAAAGTATTTGATCGTATATGGTCTTTTTGAATCATATATTTTCTTATGCATTGGTCGAAGGTGGATTAATGCTAGCATTAGTTCGAATGTTTGGCTTAGCATTTTCTGCTAGGTAGAACACATTTCTCTAGCATATTATTATGTGTGATTTTTGCTTTATTCTTGCATGCTTCGAGAGAACAGGTCTGCCACACTGCATTTTCTATTAAATGTTTGCACAAGGCTACGCCCTTCGACGGTTCTGACAGTCTTAAGTGTTTACCTAACAGGTCTAGCAATCTTAAATGTTTTTTCTACAGATGTGTTGCAATACAGTTTCGTTCCATTTTTTATGGTGTTGTTTGCAGTGAAATTGTGTTGAATTGTTCTCCACCGGCATCATTGGTTCAGTGGTTGATGCTTGTTCATTGGTTTGTTCCATGATTATTGTTCTTGTTTGATTCAACTTTACAAAGTTGAGGTCCTGCAGTTACAGTTGGACCTCTTCGTGGTTGTTCACTGGTTTGTTGTTCTTCAACTTTGCAAGCTATTGGACCTATTGTTGCGGTTTGCATTTTTTTGGGGCTGAGTTGTTGTCATCCCCCATTGACTGATAAGTTTATGTGCCATCGTTTCGTTGCTATTTTTCAATGGTGGGAGTCGTTGCCTCGAAACTCTGTTGCAAACCATCTTTCTCTGTGCTCTTAACTTATGTTCCTGGAAACCATGCATTTTCATATGCCGGTTGCCATGTCCATAGCTATTTCGAAAATTGCAATGCATAGGGGTTTTTGAAAACTAGTTCGGATCTATCACAAGAGGGAACCATCCGTCGGGGTGTAGAGGCAGGGAATGCTTTTATTTTGTGGGTCGGAAAATTGGGTCCACCTGTTGTCTTTGTCCTGTCCTTTCTATTTTGCAGAACTTTTTCTGGCTCTGAGAAGCTTGTAGGATGCACGCCATGAATAGGTTCAAATCGGTCTTTCTGTGCAGTAAATTTATGGTGTTATTTATTTGCGTTTTTTCTTCTGTTTGGTTCACTTTCCAGTGTTGGTTTGTTTTCTTGTCATCTGCTATGGGGACTAGGGGGGATTGAAATTGACAAGAAGAAGGTTGAAAGATACATACGGGAATTGGTACGCAATTCTGCGCTTGTAGTTTTTCTGTTTTGCTTTCCTTTTTCTTTTTTTTCCTCGTTTTATTCTTTTTTTTCCCTTTTCTCTATTTTCATGCAAACTGAAAGTATCTAAGAAACAGCTTCAAAATCACAGTTCAAAAGATGAAAGAAGTAATAGATGTTGAGTCGTATGAAATAGATACACACTCCATTATACATGGCATCATTGACGAGGTTTTGCATAGCAATGGCCTTTTTAGATTGGATGCATTCTTGTATACTGTAGGGGATTTCCTTTTCGATGCATTTCAGGTTCTATTGCATTTTTGTTATTCCTCGATCGACCTGCGCAATGGATTGATAGATTATTTCTTGGGTTGTTTAAAAAATGGCGACGCTAAGGCATTGGAGTCGTATGAATATGAACTGGAATCTGATTTTCTTTGACAATTGCATGGAATACATGATGTCGCTACGTATTTTCAAAGATGTGGTTGTCTGCATCTCCAATTCTGCCTGCACATGAGAAGGGACTTTAGGGAGATACATTTTGTATACGGTGGTTGTCTAACTGGCTCAATAGATCGATTGGAATATGGTCATTGACAAGAAAAACAAGATATCTACTATTCAAAAAAATTGCATCTAACAATCCATATTGCATCTTGTTCCATGATGTCAATGCTATCAGTGGTCATTATGAACCACTATTGTACAGAAAATTGTCCATGTGCAATCTTGAAGGAGCTCATATTTACTTGTCCCTTATTTGCAAAGACCTTGAATCGCAATGGAAACGGATTATGCATCACATAGACTGCTATGGTTTACAGCTAGCAACAATTGTTGTGTCTAGCTGTGGAGATAGTTTGTTCAATGCAATTTGTTGTTTGGTAGCAGTGGAGTTCGATGTGCAGTCGTTGCAGCTTTACACTGTACAGTACTTTTGCAATGCAATTATAGGCGGCAACCAACATGCTTTTAGCTGCTTGCATCAACACCTTTCACCATATCTCCTAGAAAATATGTCGGCAATTGGAAGTTGGCAAGAATACCTTGTAAACATGGCGCTGTCATATGAAAAAGGAAATGTGGAGGGTTGCAGATTTTGTTTGCAATGGTTGTCTATCATATTCAGAGTAAATATCCAAGTCTGGTCGGCCTTTCCAGATGGCACTGTCCATCTCTGGTCTATTGATTCAAATTACGATCAAACAATTGACAACCTCTCATTGAAAACAGATACAACACATATCCATTATCAACCTTTGCTTGGACATATCACTGGTTCAAGGTTCAATGTCCATGCCACCCAAACCGCATTGAATCTGCATACGCGTGGCATGCTTTTTAGTGAGAATGAAACTCCTTCCGGTTGCGATATGGCATACAAGGCTGAAACAAAAAAGTCATGCGTGAAATTCATCCCAGTTGTGATGAGGCCATACAAGGCTTAAACAAAAAACGTAGACTAAGTTATCACAACTTGAAAAAAGTTATGCGTGAAATTCGTCTCAGTTGTGATGAGGCCATACAAGCCTTGAACAAAAAACGTAGACTAAGTTATCACAACCTGAATCAGAGTGAAATTCATCCCAGTTTTCATCAGGTCATCCTGCCCTTGGACAAGAAATGTAGAGTAAGTTACCACAACTAGAAAAAGGTCATGCGCGAGAGAAAAAAATGCATTGCTATGCTTCCTTTTAGAGAGAAATTGATGCAGACCCCCCCTTCTCTCCTAAGGACTGTGCGACCTCCCGGTCTAGGATCGATCAAGAAACTGAGTCTGATTGACTCTTTGGCCCTCAAGAACCTCAAATCCACTTAACATGCCCTCTTTCCCTTAAAGCACATCTTATATGGAACTTGTGGTTTTCTCCTTAACACCTTTAAGCTTCAGCGTGTTTAGACGCTAACTCTCATGGTTAAACCCCTCCCTTTATGTGACTAAGGGTGTGACCAGTCGCCTAATCGAAAGGCGCATCACAACTTCGAGTATCGGGCCTTTGCATGCAAGTCACTCTGACTGTCCCAACTTCTAAAATCCTGACAAGAGCTTAGTGCATGCTAGCCCCTCTATTCCCCTTCACTGATGTGACCCTTCACTATGACCATGGGCCAATCTTTCGAGCACTTCGCGATTTCTCGTTTCGCGATTTCGCGTCTCGTGAGTTCACACTTCATGAGTCGTCTCCCTAGACGCTCAACGGTCCAGATATCTTCTCGAACCGACGGCTCAAATCAAATCTTCGAGGTTTCAGGTTTTGCAAGTTCCCCGAACTCTTACCTCTGATTTCCCGAGTTGCGAAGTCCCGACAAAACCAGATCTATGGTTCAAATCCCTCCTTCAATCAACGACTGTGATCTTTTCGCGATTTCGCTATTTGTGACTTTGGAGTCTCCTTGCCTTCGTTCTCCTGATAGCCGAAATTGTGATGGCGTTGGATCAACAATCCAGATCTCCCCTTTGATCAACAGCTCAGATCATGTCATGATTTCGTGTTTCGCGAGTTCTCGCGACTCAACCTTTGACTCCTTCGAGTCACGAGTCAGGGAAATGTTGATCTCTCACCATGTGTCCTCCTTGACAATGAACGATCTCAATGATTTCAGAACAATCAACAGTTGTGATCTTTTCGCGAGTTCGCACTTCACGAATCCTCACAACTCTTCTCTTTGACCTTTCCACTCTACGAGCCAGCGAAATGCTGATCTCTTGCCACGTGTCCTGTCGTGATGGACGGTTCCAATGATTTCAGAATTTTGTGACCTTGTTCCTCCTGTGTACGTTCAAAGCTTTAATGTTAGTGCACTTTACCTTGATCAGACAACTATGATCCATTTGCGCTCAAATCGAATGGTTGAGGTCTTTCCTACTCTGCACTTGCTCCTCATTGTCTTGACGCTGATCGGATGGTCCAGATCTTCCCTCTGAGCTAAAGCTTTCTTCATACTTAGAATATTTTCAAAAGGATTTAAAGGCTTTGACCTTTATCCTTCCTGCGAGTCCATTTCTTGGATCTTGTTCACGTTTCTTAGAAAGTGTTACTCCTCCTGAGCTTGATCTCTCCAAAGATTTCGATCTCCCAAGCACTTCTTACTTTTCTTGGAAATTCGTCAAATTTAGATTCAAAGGTTCTTGAAAAGAATCCTTTCTCTCCCTCCTGACGTTCTTCCGCTCTCGTCCTTCAACTTCTTTACGGAGTCGCTTCGACTCTTCATCGAATTCCAGGACTATGCACTCTTTGCAATAGATCTTTACACAAGATTCAAGTTCTTGCAACGACTGTGCACTTCTTACGGAAGTCGCTTTACACTTCCTGCAAAGAAAGTCTTACGCTATTTCTCCTGAGCTTTACGAGTCGAAACAGACCATGTCAATGCACCCCTTGCGGACTATGTGCACACCTTGCACCGGCTCACGAAGAAAAGTAATTTAAATTTTTATGAAAGCATTTCAAAGCTACATACACTCGTAGCAAGATTCATTCATTCTTGAAAAGATTAAGACAACAACAGAGAAATTGCAAACACTATTCACACTATACATTGGATCAATTTTTCTTTGTTATCTTCATTCAAAATCAAGAAAATGGTTATAGCTAAAATCAAAGCAACAACTACTGCTCAGAGATTCCTACTTGCTCATAATTCTCGTAACCGTTGTACGAGGTTTCTTCCAATTGCAGCTTGCCTCATAAGATAATGAGCAAGTGAGTTGTATCTAAGAAGTGAGGCGCTAGCCTCTTATTTATATCAATCTGGCACGTGTGAAGAGTCACCATCTGGCAGGGCC
>SNQJ01S0043269.1:55276-65838 GCA_010110895.2 Picea sitchensis
GAGTTTTGGAGGACACAGAACAATATAAGTGCAATGTTGAGCCCCCAAGTCCGCTTCTCAATTTGTATATCGCAAAAGTATGGGTACTATTTGTAAGGCACAGAGCAATAGAGGCCCAATTTTGAGCCCGCCATCCCGAGAACCCGCGATCCAAAGAGTGTACATGCTCTATAAAATCTCAACCACCCTGCAAGTCTGCATGTCGGTTTGTATATCGCGGAACTCTGGTTGTTGTTTGTATGACACAACCGTTCGTCCTCATCTCTATTGATAATTGGAATGTCATTCGCGGGACCTCGTGTTGGCCCATTCACGAAATCTTCAAACCCCAGTTCCAAAAATGAGCTCGACTGACATTTCCCTATTCCATACTTAGCCACTTTCCTACAATTCCGCAAATATACAAACCCTCCGCTAAACTGCACTATCATGCCCTCTTCCGTTTTACGCGTTTTGCAGTAAAAAATTCCCACTCATGCAATTTCTCCGTTCGACACTCACCTATCCTCATTATCTCCTGTAAACTTATTTTGAAGCCCGTCCGACCGCTTTTCAGTCTTGGCCATTCCTTCCTTGCTTGCTCTTCCCCATCTCCGTCACCTTCGCACCTGTCTATAATAAAAAATAATGTTTATATATATATATGTGTTTGTGTGTGTGTGTGTGTGTGTGTGTGTGTCTTGTTTCTAAATCTTTAATGCTAACAACTCATCATGTAAGGACTGTGTAAATTGTCATTGATGGGCGAAAGGCTCGAGAAGATCTGCCATTAATGCGCATTAAACCAATATTTGTGGAGGTTTTTGTTATCTCTTCTGAGTGTTAATTTCAAATACCAACACGTCGTCGGCTTGGTTCGTTCACGAAACCTCCAATCCTTAAATGTTCTTCGTCGTAACCGCCACCTAAGTATGTAATAATTAAGCATACAACACACATAGAGATTGTCATTAATGAGCGAAGAGCTCGAGGAGATTTTCCATTCGCACGCATTGAACCAACATTTTCGAGGGGTTATATTATCCCCTCCATTTGTTCATTTCAACCAGCATTTGGAGAAAACAGATGTTTTCATAAACTACTGGCAGCAGCTCCACAACAGTTCTCTGGAGATACAGTGAACATCTTCGGGTCTGAGGACATCCTGCCACAGTAACAAAGCAACCCAAAGTTCTTCAAATGGACGAGGTTCATCCTAAAATTGATAGTTCTCACAAGCTTCCCTTGCAGAAGAAGGGAAAAATAATTGTAGGGGAGGCGGAGGAGCCCAAAATTGAGAGTGAAAACATGGATCTTGACGCTGATTTGGATAACAGATTATGCAACCTTGATCAACTGGGAGACGCATTTCACCATAGCTACCCAATGCACATAGTTGATACCAAAATTTTTGACGTAGATGAATCCTTCGTATTCCAGAGTGTTGTTTTCGAAAGCAAATTTAAAAAATTAATTATTGAAAAGAGAGATTTAAAAAATAAGAGAAGAAAACATCGTTCAAAAGTTGACCTTACCAATATGCATCCGTCCCAAATCTCTGGACTTCATAGAGAAACCAGAGATGCTCTTCATGATTCCATTGGAGTCATTGAGGCTGAGAATGTCAGACTAAAGGACCAGATCAAGGAATTAGATGAAGCTTTGATTCCTATGCCATTGCTTGGCAGTCTTTTGGCAATAGCCATGCCTGCGACTCCTTGCACCCTTGCAGCAATGCTAAAAGGCTCCTCCAACTTCCTCACATCATGTAGAGGATATGTGGAGAAAAATACCAAGGAAAGAATGGAACTGATTACTAAGGCCGGGGAAACATAAAAAAATATGGATTCCCTGGGAAGTAGGGCACATAGCTTATTCGAACTTCTGCAGACGGATTTAAAAAATGAAGAAACTTTCTATTTGGACACGGTCATCTCTTTTTCCTTTCATGTCAACAACATGGCAGACACGACAAGAAGACAACATGATCTCGCCTCCAAAAAACAACTCACTCAATTAGAAGCATGCTAGAAAGAGAAGGTGAAGAACCTGTATCTCATCGTCCAATAATGTGAGCAAGCAATATCAAAGAAAGAAACATTATTCTCAAAGCTCACCAAAATAGACTTAGCCGGAAGGACCAACGAGTTCCAGGACCCCAACTTAATTGTCAACTCGTTGGCGTTAACCAAGGAAGCTTTCGATAAGCAAGTTGATAATTTTAAGGCGTTGTCTTTAGAATTTTTTTACAGGATTCTTGTATATCATGAAGATCACGTGGACAACTGGCTAGTCCGATATTCTGTACAGAATGGAGACATTCATCAAGCTCTGTCTAATATTTCTATTGATATAAGTGAATTAGAAAATGAACTTTTCAGCTTTAAAATTCGGAATGACATCAACGTCGCCCCCTTGAGAAGCTACATTGAAGAATTCGTCAAAACAAACTTGAAGCGGGTCGTCGACGAAATCCAACAGGAAAAGGCATTAGTAAGCAAATAGAAAAAATAATTATATGGACCATCGCTATAAGTCTTTTGTTCATCAATTCAATTATTCAAGCGGGTCATCGACTAAAGCCAACAGGAAAAGGCATCAACAAACAAATAGCAAAAATACTTATATGTACCATTGTTGTAAGTCTATATTGATCCTTCTTTGTTTATCAATCCAGTTATTCCACCTTCTCTGAATATAAATCTCTACCCAAAGACTGATATCTTTCCATTTCTACTTTTCAGGTATTATAGTCTACTGTCTCCAAATTCTTCTTTCCACAGTCCTATTTCTTGTACATATTTTCTCTTATGGTCCACAGGAGCCCCAATCCTAGTCTATATGACAAACGCATTTAAATTTCCAGTAATATGTAACAAACTATTATTTTTTTATATATTTCAAATAAAACTATTTTTTTGTCTCCTTTTATATTTATGTGCTCCTAGATTATTTCAATTCTCTTTTTTCCTAATGCATATCTTTTTCTACTTGGTCATTTTTAAAATTAAATTTGAGATAAACCATTCATTTAAATTATATATATATATAATACTACTACTACTACTACTACTAATAATAATAATCTATTTTTAAGATCACGATCAAACCAACACACCAAATTGGTGTATGAGACCCCCTTGTTTGTGGGACAAGGGACCCCCCTCCGCCCAACGATTTGACTGGTAAAGTCTACGAAGGTATACATACCCTACCCCCCTCTGGATTTGAACCTACAACCTCTTAAGAAGAAACACATGTTTTTAACCATTAGGCCCACTCAGGTTGTGTGTGTGTGTGTATATATATATATATATATATATATATATATTTTTAAATTTCATTTTAAAAATTAAATTTGAGATAAATCACTCATTTAAATTTCCAACAAAATGTAACACACTTATTATTTTTTGATATAAATATCATAAAATTGTGTTTAATACTTTTTTTCTACTCACACATATAAAGAGTATGTCATTTCTTGCATGCTTATCACCTGTCCTTCATACTGCTTGCCACATTTGCGCTGCAATTTCCATCTGCCCTTGCTACTTTTTCCTCGTTCCTCTGCATTTATCCCCAAATCAACCCGGCAGGGACTTCGCTGCCATGCAACACTTGTTAGAAACAAAAGAACAAAATTTCTTATCCCATATATACATACTTTATATATACCAATATGAGGGAGATGTGTAATTTCTTAAGTGTTTAACATGAAGTTGACACGTGGCAACGTTAAAAATAATAATTCAATGACGGTCATAAATAAAATATTTCAATATCCACCTTAAGTACAATATATATATATATAGCAATTGAAAATAAAAAATTTCTTATGGTTATAACATTTCATGAGTATGAGGGAGGTACATGGAGTTGATATGTGGCATATTCATGCTCCTAGAGGGATAAGTCCCTAGATATGAAAAACAATAGATTAAAAAGCTAAGGAAATGTTTTCACCTCTAGGATGGATTTACCCGAGTATAAAGATAAATAATTGTAGATTTTAACCTTGTACAATTATTTATTACAAACAGATTTTCAATAAAAGAACAAAAAATATACAATGACAAATACACACATTACACAGATATTTTTACCCTGGAAACCCAAACCGGGAAAACTGACATCTTCTATATTCATCTCATCATGCATTGTTTACAATACAATATACATATAGGATCTCATAGCATCCAAAACCCTAATCCAATAACCCAGATTAGTCAACAACCATAATTTCTTAACCGGAAATAGAAACCCATCGACGAAAAATTGTGTCGAAAAATCGCCCAAAAACGAACACGAAAAACTATTAAAAAAAATCGGTGGTGCTGCCCTCGCCCTCCCTGCAAACCCCTTGAGAAAGGGGGTGCTGTGCCCCCCCTCTTACTCCCCGGTGCAACGTAGCCACTACTTCTAGTCGTACAAAGAATATAACACATACCCAACAATAACATGGAGGACAAGAGGTTCCACAAAATTGCTTCAAATTCTAGCCAAAACCAACCTCAATGGCGGAATGACATAAGGATGCCTAGTTTTGGCTAAATCATTGGAGAATACAAGAAGATGTCATTATGTAGAATATCGATAAATATTAATATGGAGAATTTGTGGTGCAATAAAGAATTAGAGAATAAAAGGAAATTAAGATACTACAAGAATTTGGTCAACTCTAATATAGAAGATCAAAAGTGTCTTTCAATTTTGACTAGCACAAAGAAGAAAATCAACATTGTTAAAATATGAACCAACTCCCACTAGCTACATAGTGAAACTGGTCATTGGACAATCCCAAAACACGGTGGGATGTAAGAATCTCTCATCTTTGTGACACTCGGAGGGTTGAAAATGAAAAACACATTCTCCTAGAGTGTCCTACGTATACCCAAATTAGATCACAATTTCAAGATAGGTGTCACAATACCGACCTTCGTAACCTCCCAAATCATCAAAATTATGGTGATCTTGGAACATTTCTCCTAATGTTTTTTATCACATAAATAAAATTCTAAAGAAATCCATGTAATCTCTCATCATCATTTTATCAAAACTATTTTTTCAACACTTAGTACTTAAAAAACTAAATGAATATTGTTAAAATCCATTTTATTGGTTTTCCCAATATGGGTTCGAGGGTAAAAATCATGTCTCATTAAGCTATTTTATTATTGTGTGATGTGGTTAAATTCGCCATTATATTTCATTGTAGCTTGTTGGTTACATTTTTAAGTGACTTCTCTTTATCTTAGTGAGGGGATGTAGAGTGATTGGTTGCATCTTATTTTATTACTATGTGTGAGAGTACCTTGAGAACGTGGTTACTCATGTTAGCTAGTAATCTTTATTATTGGGCATTCTAAGAATCCTTCCCTTGCTCTTGGACATCCCAACCTTTGTGTTATTGTTGTCTAGCCTAGCCACAATCTTACCCATGCCTCTAGGCATCCATGAAACCATTGGGAGCTTTCTCTCACTGTCAAATGACCACAACTTGTCTTGTAAGATGTTATGCTTGTTTGAAGCACTCACCATAGTTCAAGGAGAGCTTGCACATTGTTATTTTTTGTTTAACCTTGTCTGAAGCGCTCACCATAGCTCAAGGAGAGCCCACACATTGTTATTTGTTGCTTAACCTCATCTGAGCACTCACCTTAGCTCAAGGATAGCCCCGCATTGTTGGCGGTGGCTATAATTTCCAACTGTCACATGATCTACACCATTGAGCAACCTGGAAAAGGGAAATCCATGGCCCTCCTTCCAAAGTCGTTGGTGATAAATTACTAAATGGAGGTTTCTCTCTTTCTTTGAGATGCTCTCTCTTCCTCTAGGCGTGTATAGCCCATCCCTCTATTGCCTCACATTCTTTTGTTGTCCAAACGTAATGTGGGAACCCTAGCATGAGGGGAGTATACCCACAAATTCGTTCCTTGCTCCCTTGTTGTCCAAACACAACGTGTTAACCCTAGTCTTGGGAAAATGACCCATTCAATCATTTATGTGCTACCACGTATTATTGTTGGGTGGATTCCATTGTTGAGTTGTTTTTCAACTCTATGGGTGGTTTAACTTGTTTGCTAGCAACCAACCTTAACCCTAATTCTATGAGCTTCTAGCTCATGGTGTAACGCCTCAATATCCCACGCTGTAAATCTAGTACTAGGGTGCTCCAAGAGGAATCTACCTTGGGTCAGCTAAACCCCTACTCGTTTTCTTCATTGATTGGTGGTCCAGGCGTGTCCGCATGTTCTAAGCATCCTCAAAGAAAGATGGTGCATATTCTCTTGCCCCGACACAACTATGATGTGAAATTCAATTCCACAGACTATTATGATACTTATGTGCAGGAGAGTTGCCATCTGGAACATAACCGTCATGGCTTCATTGAAGGAGGCGAATGAAGGTGTAATCCATTGGTGTGTGGATGCATCTAGGTATCTTCATTAATTAAAAGGTTTTTAATTGCTATGTGGATTATTTGGTTGCTCAAGCATGTGGATAATTGCATCCATGATTCTAAGGGTCTCATTAATGGGTGAGTGAGATACTAAGGCTAAGGAATGAGTTAGCTAATCAATACAATAATTAAAAGAGTTAGCCAATCAATACAACAATTAAAAGAGTTAGCTAATCAATGAAATAATCAAAGGGAATGAGTTAGCTAATCAATGAAATAACCAGAGGGAATGAGTTAGCTAATCAATACAGTGATTAAAAGAGTTAGCTAATCAATAAAATAATTAAAAGAGTTTTAATTGTTACATGGATTATATGCTTGCTCAAGCATGTGTAGAATTGCGTCCATGATTCTAAGGGTCTCATTAATGGGTGAGTGAGATACTAAAGCTAGGGAACGAGTTAGCTAATCAATACAATAACCATAGTGTAGTTGCACTGAGAAATGCATTGAGTACTACAACCAACTGAGTGACCTGAGTGGCAAAGTGACTGTAGACTATAATAAGTGCTATGTGACAGTGACAACATGTGCAAAGCTTAGATGTTTATTGGCTTGAATTGTTATTGCCATTGCTAGAAAATTGATGAGTGCAGGGCAGAGGATTGAGGCTTGGTAGCCTCTAGGAGACGAAGATCCATATGCACAACTCATAGACAAAATTGAGTTTGAGACAAGAAATCAAATCCCACACAGGTATTCGTGTTGGTGAAGCGAGTGGACTATAAGATCCTCGATTACAGATCACAAATAACTCTAGATTATATTTAAAATTAAAAAATGTACATATTTTGAGTATGCAAGTTTTCACAGTTAGCCATAATGTTAGAGAGTCTTATGGATCCAAACTGTCTGTGAAATTTTGAAACATCCAAAATTTCGAGTGGATACTCCACCATTCATCAAAAACATAAATGTATACATCTAACATCTTTTGTTTCATTCCTATGTCTATGAGGTTCCTCTATCCATGATGGTTCAAAATAGAGTTTTTTAACAGTTCTAATCGTTTTGCTTACGCTTAAAGCACTTCACGTGTAATCCAAGGCAAAGTGACTCTATGAGAGTTTACACAAAGCGATGTGATAGTTACCTAAAGGGATTTTAAAAGTACTCTGGTTTCCTATACCAGATTGTCTGGACGACCAAATTCTGGGCAAATCCGTTCCTCGAAAACGCTCTTGGCATAATCACGACCTTAAGTTCGCGTTAGATGCGCATCGTGACGTTTTCGGGGTTTAAGGTTTGCATTGGGGATTGAATGTTTGATTTGGCTTTTGTTTCAGTATGTATCACTATCATAAGTAGTATGTATCACTATCATAAGTAGTAGTTCGATTTTGTTATTGTTTCATTATATATCAATATTCTAATCAGTGGAATGGCGGTGGTGTCAACAAGATAGAATTACTATACAATCCTTCTGCTTGCTCTCTTTCCTAACTTTCTGTGCGGGTTGATAAACAATGGGGGAAATGGATCTCGACAGGTGTTTGCACTTTTGTGATTTACCGGAGTATTTAAGAGATGAGATATTGGCATGGCTTCCAGTCCAAGATTTGTGCAGATTTCGCTGTGTTTGCAGAGAATGGAATGCCCTCATTTCATCAGCCAAATTCATAACAACTAATTGGGCAGAGAAGCCCCCCAACAGAAACCCATGCCTAGTTGTGCAATGGCTGTTTTTGCAGAAAGGCTATTCTCTGGCATACTGCTTCTTCACAGGGACCTGGAAAAAGAACAACTCCATCTTCCTTTCCTTTCCGCTACGGCAAGAATTAGAAACAGAATATCCTATTCGTTGCTATGGATCGGCCAGAGGTCTCTTATTGGTGGGGGCTGCCTCTGCATTTGTTGTTTCCAATCCTTTAACAAGAACGTCCTTACAACTTCCCCGATTGCCATCCATTCGGCGCGTCTTTGCCATAGGCATCGTGGGAGGGGACAGCGAGAGTCGAGACACATACAAAGTCGTGGTGATGGGCAAGTCAAATCCCCTAAATGAACATATAGTTGAAATCTACAATTCCACCGACAAGTTATGGAGGATTGCAGGACACCTGCGAGAGGATGTGCAGCCAGTGGGGACGGCAATGGGGATAGGGATCGGCATGGTTTTCTGCGAGGGTTCTTTTTACTGTTTGACGATCACTAATGGGGGTTGGGGTATTACGGGTTTTAGCCTGATACAGGGGACTTCAGTTTTTGCACCCTTGCCTGAGATGGTTAATGGAAATAACATTTATCCTTACATGCTCGTCTGCAATTCGCGGCTTCTAGTTATAGGCGGTATAGTCAAAAACAGGGAGGAGCTTTTACAGGAGGTCATTGTGTGGGAGTTCGAGGAGGTGAAAGTGGACTCCTCTTCATCATTATGGTGGAAGGTGATTGCCAGAATGCCTCCATCCATGCGTGAGGGTGTTAACAGGTCTTGGTCTTTGTCTACTATTGACTGCCCATTTATGTGTTGTGTAGGGGTTGGGGATTGCGCGTGCTTTATAGTCTGTAGAGGTATGCATGTGATAGAGGTGGTTGTTTACAGCGTAAGTGAAGAGACGTGGGGTTGGCTTCCCAGCTATCTTTTAGATGACACAACTGCCAGCGATATATGGGCGGGCTATGTCATGGCATTTGAATCGAGGCCTGACATGAAGGTCGCGTGAAGAGTGGTATTCATACCTTTGCCTATTACATACCACTTTGAACATTTTAAACATTATTACTCTGTTATTTAGATATACATTTTTCTTTCTCTACTTGGAAACCTGTCTCAAGTCCAAATAAGTGAGCACAACTTTGAATAAACTCAACTACAGGCCTTGTAATCTCAGTTTATAGTTTTCCCTATGTGACATGAAGGTCGCGTGAAGAGTGGTATTCATACCTTTGCCTATTACATACCACTTTGAACATTTTAAACATTATTACTCTGTTATTTAGATATACATTTTTCTTTCTCTACTTGGAAACCTGTCTCAAGTCCAAATAAGTGAGCACAACTTTGAATAAACTCAACTACAGGCCTTGTAATCTCAGTTTATAGTTTTCCCTATGTATTAAAATGTTGGAGATATGGATTTAGCACTTGACCATTATTAGTAATACGGTGCACTGTTGATAGGCTCTTGAAAAGTGGTAACTAATAAGCCATCATCCATCGGAGATTCATCCTATTACAGAAATTTCACCAAACATTTCTATGTGTGTTATGAGAGCAACAGAGTTCTTATGCCTATAGCCTTTTTATTTTGACAACGTCGATCACAATGTTTATCCCCAAATGTTATTAATAACTTATTATTGTTGTTTTCCAATATCTTGAAGGGGTATACTTGAAGTTTTGAACTTTACCCAGAAATATCATAGATGGTAATTTAAGTACAGTGATTTCTTTAAGGCTGCCAAGTATTATTGATACAAATTTATATTACAGAGTTGTGGTGGCTGCAGTGAATCTCCCTCTCATGGTTTGAAACAACATGGTTTGACTTTACCCACTACATATTCTCATCCTATACCAAAATTCAACCCCTTCCAATTGCACTGATTTGCTTCATAGAGATGGTAGATCAGATTGATAACCTTTAAGCTTTTACTACCTTGGATGGTATTATCTCGTAGCCTATGTTAGAGAATTTGGTAATAGAACATAAGAAAAATTCCACACATAAACATTACCAAAATTGTCACCTTGGGCATTTCTGCTTCATTCTTTGTATTTCAATTAGTTCTGTATCTGCAGTGCCTGTACACTGTTTTGTCTTTTTCCTTCATTCTCCTTGCCTTTCCCATCCCTTCTTGAAGTCTTCTCATCCATTTTCCCAATCATTTTTTGGATGTTTTCTTTGTATTTCTCATCTCGTTTGGATACTTGCATGATGAAATTCCTCAAGTAATCTATTTATTCCACCTCTTTCCTTCTAATCCTCATCTTGAGCTTTATTCCTGTTAAATTTACATGCAGCAGCGAGAGCCATTTCTCCTGGAGGATGGCTAAGACCCTAGACAAGATCTAGGGCCCCCAGTGCACTCCTGGGGTATGTGGTCTGGGACCAAATTGATGAAGACCCTAGATATCTCTAGGGCCCCTGGTTTGTAACCAGGGTAACCATGCCTGGGG
>SNQJ01S0043270.1:31027-69755 GCA_010110895.2 Picea sitchensis
ACAGTGTGAGACGATTGTATTGTACTGAGAGCTCTTGGATTAGAGTTTTGTATGAGATTGTTTCATGATCCATGATATACATAATATATGATAGTGGGGTTTTTAGCTTTGTGTTATGTGTTCTTGATATTTCACTTTGTGATCGTGGTTTAAATTTCCGCAAGATTACTAGTAGAAGTGATTATGTATTTAATAGTGGCATATAATTGTTAGATCAAGAGAATCGCAGGAAATACTTAATTTGTATTGAAATTTATACAAAAATAACTATCAAAAGTTCAAGCTAAGTAAAAAAAAACATTGCCACATGGCACTTCCATCTCTCAATCTACTAAGAGTCATCAAATGGTTTCACTTGAGTGGATGAATCTTCTCATACTCTGACCATTTGACGAATATTTCCTCGCATGTGTTGGCATACAAGAATTTGTGTTGGTCCATCGAGGCCGAAAGGATCTCCTTTATTTCCACTACCCATGCTCGATACTTGACTACTTTAGCACTTAACTATTACAACATTGTTTGAGCCTTGATCGAGCACTCATGAACTGTTGTACTTGACCTGGCACCATGTTCGCCACCTTTTCTATCTCCACAGTCCATGATGAATCTTGTTCTACATGTAGTTTGACTATGTCATGCAAGTCGACAAAGTCCTTGGGTGTGCCAAATTCTGGGAGACTGATGTCTCTCATCTCCCGATTGATCTTGGTCCAGCTCCTTTCGCAATCAGCCCATTTCTCTTGGATCTCCTAATGAGGTTCTTGGTCCATTTTCACCTTGTATTCGGTTGACTTCCTTATGCAGTCGATGTTGTTGTCCCTTAGTACCCAAATGTTGTGCTCTTTGGCGTATCAACCCTTTTGAACTGCGTTGATGTTCTCGATCCTTTCCATCGCTTGGTGGGCTTTCTCATACCATATTTCAATGTCCTTTCACATCGCCAGAGCCATAAGGGTGTCTTCTTGGAAATAAACTATCCCTGTAGTGAAAAGGTGTTTCTCATTCGTGAATTTACTGTAGGCATCCTGGAACTCGCTTCTCAAGAACATCGTGGCCTGTGTGGAGTCCTGATAATATTTCACCAAATGGTGCAGATGCTCCAACTCCTTCAACGCATCGGCCAGCTCCTCTTCATCTCTCCTCACTCTATCCAGGGTGGCATCTGTGATTTCAATCCCTGCGCCGATAAGCTCGGACGTCTTGGCATGCTTCGTGCTAATCAATTTCTCCTCTTTGGTGATGAGGATGGAGCTCTCTAGAGTAAGCCTCCTCTTCTTGGTGGTTCTCTTCATGATGGATTTCTTATTGGTGAATTTCTTGTCTTCCCTCCACCATGAGGCCATCAATCAGTAGGTGTCATGGAGTTCATAGAACTTCACCATGATGTCCGTGTTGAGTCGCTCTTTTGGGTCCCTGAGCTTGTAGTATTTTTGGACCTTTGTCAGGAAGAAAATTCCAACACACCCTCCATTCTCATCGTTAATAAAAAAATTATTCTCATCTATTTGGTCGATGAGCCACTTTAGGACCTCTATGTAGGAGAAAATGGGGGTTATGCTCACCACCATGTGTAGATATGACCATCAGATGTTTGGGAACACATCGTCATCGAGCGCCCTTATGTCGGGGTCATTGTGTGGGATATACTCTGGGTATTCTTCTCTGATAATCTTGTTGAAAATATCCCCTCTTTGTGGGAGCGCCACCTTGGATCCGGTGTTCTCCTCTGTATCGCAAAAGGCCAAAGTTTGAATGAAAACTTTCTTTGTTGTTGTCTTGATGACAGGCTCCGGCCTAGGGACATACTCCAATTGCCTCGTGGTCCCTGGAGAAGAGCCCTCGCCTATCTTTGGTTCTTTTATATTTGGTGCCCTCGACGAGCGTTTGGTGGTTGGATTTATCTATGGAATTGTTCCTGCAACTTGAGCAGATTTTTAGAGACTGTGTAAAAAACTGGAGGAACACATGTAAATTATAACCAGTGAATTGACAGATTTGGATACATACCTCTGAAGCTCGTTAAACTTGTTTTTTGATAATCATGGAGGTCGATACAGTCTTTGAGTTGCTCGTTTTTCTCCTTCGGACGCTCTATAATTTTCTTACACGTAGAATTAATTTGTTCACAATGGTTCAAGAGATTTTAAACATGGAAGATATTATTGTGTCGCATCATCCATTCAATTCAGATCATGAGTGAATTTTCGATAAATCTGTCGCCGAATCTCTAGAACTTAAATTCATCGCGGGTTGATGGTGGAGGTGCGGGTGGTGATGTGGTATATCGGCGATTTCAAACATGTTGTTTTGATTGGCGCACAAGGTAGCAACTAATGTGGGATCAGGTATTAATTAACTCCTTAAATGTCCAAAATCTGATCGTATCTAATGTTGAAAACGTCATGTCATGTCTCTCTTTCAGTGGGTGGATCGTGGATCAAGATCATGCTATGAACATTTTCGTTGATATCCTCCTACATAATATCTGACATCGATCGATATTACCGTACAGTGCTGATGCGGAAAAGATGACTCGAAGGTATGACTAGGACCTAGGGAACCAAGAATGAATTGAGATAGAGCTAGACCATATGATCCTCTTAGTGACTTAATTCGCTCGTATTCATCAAAGTCAGAACTTTCCTTAATATATTCATTCTGAAACCAAATCCTAGCTTTCTGATGCCGAAAAAGTGTCAAGGATCGACGATCGGCGATAAACCTACCCAAGTTCTCTCGGATCAGCTCCCTCGAAAATGTTTCGATGTCGAAAATGTGTCGGGGGTCGGCGATCGGGGGTAGCTTTATCGTGGTCAAAATGTTTGTTGTGGTCCTTCTGGGTTTTACCTGATCTCGATAAAGTGCATCGGGCATTGACTATCGACAATTTCATTTCATTCTTCGTTAACTTTTGTCCTCCTCGTATTTTACCGATGTTGAGGGGAATCGGCTATCTCTTGAACCTTTGTGTGAAACAATTATGCAAACAAAGACTGCCTTCTGCTAATTTCGATTAAGATAGGCACTCGGCGATTGTTGTTTTCCGATTTGTTCCTTTAATTGATTGAATTTTTTCCGACATGGGACCTGAGTGCGTTGGGGTGTAGTGTTTGGTTGTCGATTCTTAATTCAGGTGTTAAGGTATTTTAGTCATGGGGTTTTATAAGTTCAAATAAACCTGAATAGGTGATGAGAGTCATGAAAATAAACAAAGACAAAACATTTCCAAAGATGAAATCGAGTTAGACAGTGCAAAAGATCAAGTGGTACCCAAAAACTAAAAAACAAAATTTGCTAAATATTTTTAGGGTGTGTTGAGTGCTCAACAAATGGCGACTTATTGGGCGAAAGCAGAATCTTTGTTCCTACCTCGGGTTCAGCTGATGAAAAAGCTAGTTAAGAACTTAATTGGTTTCAATCAGAGCCTCTCATATCCTTGCGTTTGAAATTCCCTAGTTGGTGAAATATGGGCATGCCTGTGGGGTTTCAACCTTTATTCCACCTTCGTTTCCCGTAACCATGACCCATGCCCTCTTTTGAAAAGAGTCGAGTAAGGAATTCACTGGAACCAGGCCTTTTAGTTATCATCATTCTTCTTGCTACGGTGTTGCTCCGCTGTCAGCGAGCATCCATAGCTCCAGTGGAGTCACCCCGACGTCACAGACCTTGCTCTGCTGCCAGCAAGTGTCCATAGCCCCAACAGAGTTATCTGCATACCTTCTCCTACTTTTCACTCATTTGATATAATTGATTTTATTTTGGTAGAATGCCTTGAGTGAATGGGAGAGGAGGACATCTATTATTTTCAAAATGAGATGGTTAAGGTGAATTTTTTTCTATCTTTGTCTCGAGGTACATGTATTCCTTTCCATCTTTCCATCTTTCCCTTCAGGTTTTACTAGACCACCAATCGAACACTTCATCACTTTGCCAAGGTTTTTTATTTGCACAGGTTCGATACAGAACTCCTTCAAACCACCACAATTCTCCCAGTGCTTCTTGTGTTATATGTAAGCGTGAGTCAGGAACATAGTTCATCATATCGTATGAACTAAGGTCAACCAATGCCTTGTTAAACACAAACCTCAAAAAGTGAGAAAGTAAGAAAAACAAAAAATAAAGAACTTTGCAATCAGCCTACCTAAAAGAGAAACATCATGGAAATATATATATATATATATATATATTTTTAACAGAAATATTGTTTTAGGGCTTGACCATTCACCGGGAGGGCGTCAGGTCACCCCCTCAAATTTTGCAACTGATACGTGCCTGCCCCAATGTTCTTGACCACCTAAAAAGGTCCAAGCCACAAATTATGAAACTTCGAATGTTTCCCCTTCGACTCATTTTCTTTGTCCCATTTTAGTACTAAGTCTCCTACTTCAAAATTCTTCTCTTTGGCCTTATGTTTTTCAAACCACCTTTTAACTATCTGTTGATGAGCTATGAAAATTGATTTTTCTTTCTCCCTTTCTTCTTCCAGCATGAGGAGGGTATCAATTCTTTGTTGTATAACATATGAGGGTTTTATTCTAGAATCCTCAGCAAGTTGAAGAGATGGAAGACACAACCCATTCGGGAGAATGGTTGTCTGTCTACTAGAAAGTATGGGGAATTCCCTATAGCTTCCTTGGGTGTTACTCTATCATCCCATAATGCATTATGAAGTGAACTGTGCCAATTCCTCTAGTTGTTTGCAACTATTTTCTTTAATATCCTCACCAAGTTCTTATTGTTTGATTTTTCCACTCTGTTCCCTTGTGGATAGTAGTTTGTAGAGTATTTGATTATGATTCCTTTGTCTAAAGAAAACTTTGTTAATAAGGTGGAAGAGAAGTAAGTGGAATTATCAAAAACAAGGACGGAAGGCATACTGAACCTTGTAATTAGTTGTTGTTCTATGAATTGGAACACCACCTTTTCATTTACATGAGTCAGAGGGATGGTCTCTGCCCATTTCGTGAAACAGTATGATATCTAACTCACATTGCTCGAAAGGCCTAGAGACGACCATAGATTGGAGTGGGACAACTTCTCTCTTTTCGCTCACCATGCTTATTTAAAAGGTTTTACAGTTTCTAGTGTATGTGTGAGCATCCCTGAATAGAGTACACCAATAATAGCCAACTCTCAGTATTTTGTGAGCGGTGGTGTTTCCTGCGAAATGTCCACCTACAGGACCATCATGGAGCTCCTTCATAACCTTGTCTACATCTTCGCGTTCGAGACATCTTAAAATTACCCCATCATAATTAACATGGAAGAGCACCAAATTTATGAGACAATATTGTGTTGATTTTAACCTAAGAGCTCTCCTTTCCCTAAGGTTTAGGTTTTCTGGGAAAGTCCCATGATGCAGGAGATAAGTTAGTTTCTCATACCAAGACTCCTTCCCTGGGGAGACGTATGAAGCTTCACCACACCATAATGCCAATTCATTCTCCCGTCTGGGGTCTTCATCTACTTGGTCTTGGGCTTCAGCTACCAGCTTACATAATCCTTGTCCCTTAACCAGTTTATCAGGTTTTATATATATATCAAATTCTTGGACTACTGCCATTCAGATTCCTCTTCTTTCCCCCATTTCTTGTTGAGTGAATAGGGATCGGACGGTAGGGTGAGGCACGATGACTTTTGTATGGTTCTTTAGGATGTAATATTTGAAGTGTTTCACTGCCTTGTATAGTGCATAAGCCTGCTTGTCTATAGCAGGGTAATTAAGTTTGGCCCCTTGGATATTAGTGCTCATAAATGAGACTGGTGCCTCATTTTTGTTATCATCCTTCTGAGTCAATACTGCAGCTAACGATTGGTCAGAGGAAAAAGTATAGAGGAATAAATCTTTGTTAAAGTCGGGGCTTCGCAACACTGGAGCTTGAGATATCGCAACCTTATTATCGCTAAAAGAACTTTTTCGTTCCTCCTCCCACTTAAATTCAACATCTTTGCAGATCATTTTTTGTAGGGGTTTGATAGTTTCAGCGAAATCGAGGGTGAACTTTCTCACAAAATTGATTTTCCCAAAGAAGGATTGCATAGCCTTTTTGTTGTGGGGTAATGGAAGCTGAGCTATAGCCCTAATTCGTTTTGGGTCTATGTGTGCTTGAGATATAATATTACCTAGTAGTTTACCTTTCTCGACACCAAAGATAGTTTTCTTAGGGTTTAAGGATATATCGTATTTACTACACCTTTCAAAAATCTGGGTTAAGTGTTGGATGTGATCTTCTATTTTCTTTGAATACACAGTCACGTCGTCCAAATAAACTACTACACATTTGTTTATTAGTCCTTGAGGCACTACATCAATGGCCCTTTGGAAGGTTTCCCCTACATTGATTAACCCAAAGGGCATGTGTTTATAAGCAAAGGTTGCCCACTTGGTTTAGAAGGTAGTTTTCAAACGGTCTTCCTCTGAAACTAGAACTTGGTTGTAACCTGAAAAACCATCCAGCAGGGAGAAAATATCAGAACCAGACATGGTCTGCAAGAGTTGCTCCATTGGTGGGACTAGGTAGTTTTCCTTTTCTAAAGCTCTGTTGAGGTTTCTGAAATCTACACATAGGCAGATCTCCCCAGCCTTTTTCCTCACAAGAACCAAATTTTCTACCCATGCAGAGTGTCTAATTGGAAGATAATATTAGCATATAGTAACTTCTTTAACTCTTGACACATGAGAGGCTCCAGGGATGGGTGGTACTTCCAGAGCTTCTGTTGGAAGGGTTTCACTCCGGGATTTAATGGGATTGTGTGTTGAATGATACGAGTATCATAAGTTTTCAGATCTTGGTAGGACCATGCAAACACATCTTGATATTGTCTGAGAAGTTTGAGATAGGCCTTCCTTTTCTCTTTAGATATTGTCTTGCTGAGATTTATGTTCTTAGGGTTTTCTAGGGCTCCTAGATTTATAGTCTCATACATGGGAGAGGAACTCCTTGTCTTTGTGTTCGTTGACCCTTTGAATCTTTCCCTTAAGTCAAAAAGGTTTTCTAAATTGGCTACCCCTTTCGGTATCGTATGAGACCTTGGTATGTCAGTCCATTAATTTGTTTTAGGTTTTTGTACATGGGGGTCGGGTTCTACTGATTTCTCTTGAAATATTTCATCGTCAATAGCTAGATCTTTAAAATTATCCTGATTGGTTAAAAAGTTTATGATTTGTTCATCTCCTTCAAAGACCTTCCAATTGGAAATATTGTTGGGCATCGACGGTTTGTAGAGTATCTCCACAATGAACTAGGAGGCTTCATAGTCTTCTAGAGGGGATAGCCTTGAGGCAGCAGTGGCCAGAGAATCAATAAGAGTGTTCTTTGTTCTAGGGATCGATGTAATGTTGAAGGCTTCAAATTGTTCTATTAGTCTGTGCATTTCCTGTTGATAATTCCTCAGATGGGGAGAGTTGCAATGTATAGTGTTCCTTACTTGTCTAACGATGATTTCATAATCTCTGAAAACCTTCAGTTCTTTAACGTTTAATTCTATGTATTTCTTTAGCCCTTGTACTAGAGATTCATGCTCGATGGTGTTGTTTGTGCACTCAAATTCTAGTCTGAATGACATGAAATTTCATTTACCTTTGGGATCAATGAGGATACACCCTGCCCTCGACCCTTCTTGGGATTTGGATCCATAAAAGTACAAGGTCCAAACTAGTTAGGGAAAGCCATAAGTTTCTTCTTGCCTATTGGTTTCCTCCTTTCTTCTTATCTGCTTTATGGTTTTCAACAGATGTTATTGATAGAAGAGGATTTCTTCTACCGCCGTCGACAAATTTTCTTGAAAAATCATTTCGGAGTTTTGAGTAAGAGGAACATCATATGAGAGGGAGGAGAAATTCTCAAAATCAGAGTCACAGGAATAATTTCCTAATACAGGTAAATCTGTCGAGGAGGGTTCGTTGATGGTTTCTAGGTCGGTGACAGTATTTTTCAGATATATTTCCCTGTCGATCCTGATTATATTTGTGTGTCCCTTTCATGGCAACCAAAGGTGAGCCTAGTCTGTACTAAAGTATCTGTTTAACTTCTTGGACCAATCTCAACTAAGTAGCAATCTGTAAGCTTCTGGGATATTTACTACATTTATGTCAATTAGTTGAACAAATTTTGGGTGAGTTGTCATCCTGATCATGACATCTTGGAGCTCTCCCATAACTTTCACCTGGGTTATGTCTAGTTGTATCACATGTTTATCACTTTTGAGAGGGACTACATTTAGTTTCTGGCATATAGACAATGGCATAACATTAGAGGATGCCCCTGAATAAACCAAACAATTGTAGAGGTTCTTGTTGAAGACTTCAAATGTCAAGAGGAACGGTGGGACAAAAGGATTTTCCTTCTTATCTTCAGAACAAGCATTCACAGTTGGTTTATTTCTTAGGTCTGAGAGGGCTGGATTTTCTCCTTAGTCAGTGCCTGTTGTAGGATTTTCTACTAACTCCAATGCTTGTAACAAAAAGTGCTTTTGTTGAGGGATTCTACACATGTCCATGACCAATATATTTTCCTTTGATTTTTTCAAATCTTATACTATGTTGTAGTCTAGCTTGGGCGATTCTCGGGTATGGATGTTTATAGGATTTCTTCGAGAGACAAAAGGTGCTTTAAGGTGATCAGACGTTGGATTTCCTCTCAAATTTTGGGCAGTAGTAAGGTCCTTTGAGACAGGCTGACCCCTACTTCGTGTTTGCATAGCCAAGACCTTTGTGGGTGGTCCTTGAACCTCAAATAGATCATCAGAAGGCATGGGTAGGTAAGGGTCCCATATCAACATGGTTGTTTCTTTTGGTGGATCAACTTCTTCCTGATCAACAATATTCATAGTTGAGCCGCTTGATTGTTCAGTAAGGGAAACCTCATCTAGAAACTAGTTGGCCATCAAATTCATAGCATGCACCCATTGTGGGAAATCTCTTTTAGAATGTTTCTCTTGATGATAGTTACAGAAAGAGTCAGATGCTACATTTCCCATATTGAGTTTAAGTTGGTTGGGGGAGGTTCAATTGCTTTGAATGATGGATTTATTTTAAAAAATGGTTTATATGGCCTTTGGCCTTGGTTTCCTTCCCCTACACTTCTTTTCATGTCTATGATTTCATTTGAAAACTTATTTACCATGCGTTGTAGGTATTATATGTCTCCACTTCCCTTTTCAGGACTTGTTTTGTTTGTTTCCCAGGGGGTCTGGTCAATAAGAGTCCTCTTTTGGGAGGAGGTTGAACTTCCTTCTTAACCAACGAGACCTGGCCTTCTTTACATCCCTTCATTGGGAACTCTATTGTTTTGGATTCTTCAAAATTCTTAGCTAAGGTTGTTTTGGCATCCCTCTTCACAAACATGGAAATAGAAGTTGGGAGAGCATTAATGTATACTTCGAATTTCACCTCCTGAGTGGGTTTAGATTTAGGTTGAAATTTGTTTAGGATAGTGGTAAATCATTGATTGAAGTGTTTAACCTTCTCCTTTGAAATCGTCAGAGAAATTGTCAGGCTCGGAGCAGTTACTGTCTGGTGTTTTGGGGATTAGATTAAGAGGATTTTCGATTTCGTTGAGGGAGAAATCTATTAGGTCTTCTACTATGTGAACAAAAACATGGTCAGGGGTATCAACCACTGGTCTTCTTACTTGTTTTCTATGAGGAAGTAATGGAGCTAAGGGCAGTGCTATGATTTGTCGGGCATAAGCTCTTGTGATTCTTCTAAACTAGTTCAACTCCTCGTGAGGAAGAGCGTAAGGTATTTCACAGAATAACCGTTCTTCCTCTTAGTTGTGTGAGTTACTCATTTAAGGAGTACTCAGTGTGTGTGGGTTGTCTTGAGAATGACTAGCCATGCATGTGGGTTGTTTTGAAACTACAGGCTATGTGAAATATTATATAAAAAACATCATCAGCCATTCATTCTTCGGGCCCTCCTTCTAGCGCCAATTCTGTTGAGGGGTCCTAAATCCCTTTAACTCAACAATAGGAACCAAACCCGCAACCGAGGCCCAATTAGACTCTACAAAATTTAATGGGGGAATGGTTCTCCATATCTTGTGATCCGGCTAATTAATCGATGGGATTTACGTAGTGATTGACAAGATGTCTTCTTGTGAAAGCTCCTCCTTCAGTTTGAACGTTCTCTTTTTTGTATTTTCTCTTATAGGTGGGATCGATACAAGATAAATGTTGGTATAAACCAGTTGGGTAAAAAAGGGGAAATGATTAAATACTGAAGAAGGCTGAGCTTGGGATAACCCTCCTGCTCAAGCATGCAGACAATGATGCTTACACCTACAATAAGCCTAGTACTAATACATTAACTTGTTGGTGTTCCAATTATTGATTGGGATACAATTATCAGAAGAGAACATACATGCAATAAAATGATGGCAAGAAAATTAGTTTCCTTAGCTCTAATCACTAATCAAATATTAACACAATGATTTGTTTTAAATCATTAGAGACAAGAATTATAAAAATATTGAATGAGATAACTTATCAATAGATTCAGAAACTCTTACTCATTACATTATCCATTCATGAGATAAAGTCAGAAGTAATTCCTCCTTATGATCCAATCACACACACCTTTGATGAAAACAAAAAACTTGTCTCGGTTCCTAAACATAACTTCTCAATTAAGGTAGCTCCGAAATAGTTCTTTACAATTCCAAAAATTAGGGTCTTAGCAAAAACCATCCTCCTCGTCTAACACGCTGATCCTCTTATTTATAACAAATTATTAACTAAAAATAACTATCAAAAGTGAAAGCTAAGTAAAACAAAACATTGCCACATGGCACTTCCATCTCTCAATCTACTAAGAGTCATCAAATGGTTTCACTTCAGTGGATGACTCTTCTCATACTCCGACCATTTGACAAAGAGTTCCTCGCATGTGTTGGCATACGGGAATCTGTGTTGGTCCATCGGGGTCGAAAGGATCTCCTTTATTTCCACTGCCCATGCCCGATACTTGAATACTTTAGCACTTAACTGTTGTAACACTGTCTAAGCCTTGATCAGGTGCTCCATGAACTATTGTACTTGACCAAGTGTCATGTTTTACACCTTTGTTATCTCCGCATTCCACGATGATTTTTGTTCTGCATGTAGTTTGACTATGTCATGCAAGTCGATAAATTCCTTGGGTGTGTCGAATTCTGGGAGATCGATGTCTCTCATTGCCTGATTGATCTTGGTCCATCTCCTTTCACAATTGGCCCATTTCTCTTGGATCTCCTAATGAGGTTCTTGGGCCATTTTCACCCAGTATTTGGTCGACTTTCTTATGAGGTCGATGTTGTTGTCCCTTAGTACCCGAATGTCGTGCTCTTTGACGTCTTGACCCTGTTGAACCACGTTGATGTACTCGATCCTTTCCACCTCTTGGTGTTATTTATCATACCATATTTCCATGTCCTTGCATGTCGCTAGTGACATAAGGGTTTCTTCTTGGAAATCAACTATCCCTGCAGTGAAAAGGTGTCGCTCATTCGGGAATTTACTTTAGGCATCCTGGAACTTGCTTCTCAAGAACATCGTGGCCTACATGGAGTCTTGATAATATTTTTCCAAATGGAGCATATGCTCCAACTCCTTCAGCACTACAGCCAACTCCTCTTCATATATCCTCGCCCGATCCAGGGTGGCATCTATGATTTCCATCCCTACGTTGATAAGCTCGTACATCTTGGCATGTTTCATGCTAATCAATTTCTCCTCTGTGGTGATGAGGATGGAGCTGTGTAGAGTAAGCCTACGGTTCTTGGTGGTTCTCTTCATGATGGATTTCCTCTTTTGGTCCTAGGCAATGGCTTGTATATCGATGACCTCATCCACAAGTTCAAGGATTTTCTACTCTCCCCAAGTAAGCATGTTTCCTAGGCTCCCGACGATGTATATCTATTCAAGAATGGGTTCTTGAACGTCTTTTGTATGTCCTGAAAGTTTGACTTCTGGTTGTTTCTCATCAGGAGGTAAAGTACTAGATAAAATTGATGAATCAGGGGCAGGCTCGGTGCTTACTTGATAATCAGTTGTTGAGATTTCGATTTCCTGTTGTGGAATTCCTCCCTCTTGTTCTCTCGATCCTAGCTCATCCTTTGGGCTATCCACTTGAGTCCCTGGTGTATCTATTAGCCCTTGACCAAGTTTTGGTAGTTTCTTGGTCATGTTGACCTATTTTGGAACTTCGAAAGCCTATCGAAGGAGGAGTGTAAGATGAAGCGAAGATCACAGGATCTCGGGCCCCTTTTAGGCCTCTTTTTGGGTTTTGGGAATATGTAATGGGAAAGGGATGTCGACCCATGAGTTTACCCATGTTTAGGCCTATTTTGTAACATATAAATAGATACCTAGGCGATGTAGGAAAGAGCCGATGATCTAAGTGCCAAGTGCAAGTAATAGTTGTATATGCTTTGTGCATGCTGTGTGAGACTTGCAAGGCTAAGTGCAAGTGATTGTAAGAGAGTGAGTAGAATATTTTGTGTGTAACCTAACTCGGGGAAGGAGGATCTGGCGAGGTGTGCGCAGATCTCCTATCCTATGTGGAGTGGGTTTTGTATGGCTCTGCGCATGTAGATGACTGATTGAAGATAATAAAGAAGAAGAGTTGGTGGACGTAGAACCAGGAGAGGGGTGAACCACGTAATAACTGTGTTATCTTGCCTGGCGCTTGTCTGAATGTGTTATGTCTTCTTTTCTTAGTGCTTTGAGATGATTAGATAGATCTTCTTATGCTCAGTGCTAATGATGTATGGAATGTTAGATCTAATATACATGAATATGCTCAGTGCTTGATCAGTTACGTCCAACCTATTTTACTTATGCTAAGTGCTCATATATGGTAGATTACTGTGAGTACTACGAGGCTCTATTTTATCAGTGAAGTAGATAATGATTTCATGTTAAAGAACTAACAGTGTTAAGTTATTTACTAAGTTGTATAATCACAGATCTGTGTCCCAGCTAAGGTTGTAGACACTTGAGTCCTGCAACCACCCCTGCCTCTACTTCGGGTGAGACTTCATCTACTTCGCAGGTGTTGCCGAAAGGGTCAGTAGTTAGGGTTTTGTTGGTGCGCTCTTGTAGCGTTGAACCTTGGGTCTACCCCTATGACAAAATTATCGAGTAGCTCAGTGTCTAAGACATTTTTGACCTCCTGGTCTCTCTGTGGAAGGATTTGAATTGGAGCATCGGGAGCTAGGGAAGACACTTTCTCAGGTTCCTTTTCCTCTATAATTTGTACCAGAGTCACCAAGGAAACCTCTGAACTCTCCTCATCATCATAGATAGTTATCTAACCTTCTAGGGGTTTGGTTCACTTTCTCTCTCGGGCTGAGCCGAAACGTCCTTTGGTGATCTAACCTATGTCGTTGAAACTTCAGGGTTATCTAACCCGATGATCTCTTCAATTTGTTTCGGCTCTGGGTCACTTGGACCTCCCCGAATTTCGATTGGGTTATTGGAAGGAACCCTTGTCATTTCTATGAGGTCTAGATCATTCTACAGTTGATCGATTACTCTCTGTGCTTCTTCCATTAAGCGCAGAACCCTTGTCTGTGCCTTTGGTGTTAATAAGAACCCCCATCCTCTGCACCACCCCATCCTAGTCCTGGGCATTCTCTATGAAGACTTCATCCTCAAACTTATCATGAGCATATGGCCAACAGGATGACACTTGCGATGCATGTTGGAAGACCATGCCTTTAGGATCATGCTTGCGGAATCGGCCTGTCAGGAACCTGAATTCGAGTTGGCTGAGCCCTTATTGTTTGGCTCGAGTGGTACCCTTCACCAGATAGAACTCTACTTGGAAACCATAGGGTATGAAGGCTCGTTTCTTGTCTTTGAACAATGTAGTGTTATAGCCCTACAAGATTGTAAGAGATATGGTGCTCTGGTGGCCCCGAACAGCCTGATGTAGGAGGCTCGCTCGTCCAAGTAGCAATGGCCTACCTTGGATATCATATTCTTGGTTTTCGTTGATAGCCTTGGGAATTCCTTCTTAAAATGAATAAAATAAATTTGGGCGATGAATTCATTGCAGATCAGGGAGTAAGATTTCTTATACTTGTTTTCCCATAGCAAGCTGAATTAAACATGGACAGTGATCTCTACAACATGTCAGCTCATATTCATGCTGGCAAAGACGTTCCTAGCACACATGACATCAAGCAGGTACGAGGCCATGTAAAAAATTGGTGCTTCTCCTTCCTTCAGCGTCTGAGCCTGCTACACACAGGTGCTTAGTTTTTTGGATATTATTTCTCCCCAGTTGAAGCTGCACCCAGCGATTGCAACTGTATATGCCAAAGGCATCCATGCTTCCGAAAACTTGGAGCAATATTTTTCTCTGTATAATCGACAGATGAGATCCCTCAAATAGATGTATGGCTCCCTCAGGTTGATTGTTCTGTACCATCCATTTCTCTGATTGGTGAATTTCTTGTATTCCCTCCACCATGAGGCCATCAATCATTTGGTGTCATGGAGTTCATAGAACTTCACCACGAAGTCTGTGTTGAGCTGCTCTTCTGGGTCCCTGAGCTTGTAATATTTATAGACCTCTATTGGGAGGAAAAATCTGACGCACCCACCATTCTCATCGTTAATAAAACATTTATGCCCTTATGTGTGGTCGATGAACCACTTTAGGACCTCTATGCAGGGGAAAATTGGGGTTCTTCTCACCACCGTGTGTAAATATAACCTACCAATGTTGGGGAACACCTGGTCATCAGGCACCCTTACGTTCGGGTCATTGTGTAGGATATACTACAGTTATTCTTCTCTGATAATCCTGTTGAAAATATCCCCCACTATGGGAGCGCCACCTTGGATCTGGTGTTCACCTTTGTATTTCCAAAGGTCTTAGGTTGGGTGAAAACTTTCTTTGTTGATGTCTTGACGACAGGCTCTGACCTAGGGATGTACTTCAATTGCCTCGCGGTCCCTGGAGAAGAGCCCTTCCATGTCTCTGGTTATTTTAGGTTTGGTTCCCTCGATGAGCATCTGGTGGTTGGCTTTCTTGGAGACATTTTGCCTACAACTTGTGTAGATTTTTAGAGACTCTGAAAAAAAACCAGACGAACACATGTAAATTATAACCAGGGAATTGACAAATTTCGATACATACCTCTGAAGCTTGTTAAACCTGTTTTTTGATAATCATGGAGGTCGGTAAAGTCTTCGAGTTTCTCATTTTTCTCCTTCAGATGCTCTGGAATTCTCTTACGCGTAGAATGAATTTGTTCACAATGGTTCAAGAGATTTTAAACAAGGAATATCTTATCGTGTTGCATCAGCCATTCAATTCGGATCATGAGTGAATTTTTTGATAAATCTGTCGTTGAATCTCTAGAACTTAAATTCATCGTGGGTTGACGATGAAGGAACTAGTGGTGATGTGGTCTATCGTCAATTTCAAACGTGTTTTTTTTATTGGCGCACGAGGTAGAAACTAATGCAGGATCGGGTATTAATTAACTCCTTAAATGTCCAAAATCTGATCGTATCTAATGATGAAAACGTCCCGTCGTGTCGCTCTTTCAGTGGATGGATCGTGGATTGGGATTGTGCTATGAACGTTCTCGTTGATATCCTCCTACAAAATCTATGACACCGATCGATATTATCATACAGTGCTAATGCAGAAAAGATGACTCGGAGGTATGAATAAGACCTAGGGAACCAAGAATGACTCGAGATGGAACTAGACCATAGGATCCTCTTAGTGACTTAATTCGCTTGTATTCGTCAGAGCCGAAACTTTCCTTAAGCTATTCATTCTAAAACCAAATCCCAGCTTGCTAATGCCAAAAAAGTATCAAGGATCGGTGATCGGCGATAAACCTACCCAAGTGCTCTCGGATTGGCTCCCTCGAAAAACTCCCAATGCCGAAAACGTGTCAAGGTCGGTGATTGAGGATAACTTTATGGTGGTCAAAACGTTTTTTGTGGTCCTTCTAAGTTTTCCCCGATCCCGATAAAGTGTGTCGGGCATCGACTATTGGAAATTTCATTTCGTTCTTCGTTAACGTCTGTCCTCCTCGTATTTTACCGATGCCGAGGGGAATCGGCTATCTCTCGAACCTTTGTGTGAAAAATTACGCAAACCAAGACCGCCTACTGTCGATGCCGATGAATATCGTCGCTCAACAACTGTTATTTTCTGAGTGGTTCCTTTACTTAATTTAATTCTTTCCGATGTCGGACCTGAGTGCGATTGGGCGTAGTGTTTGGCTGTCGATTCTTAATTCAAGTGTTAAGGTATTTTAGTTATGGGGTTTCATAAGTTCAAAAAAACCTGAATAGGTGATGAGAGTCATGAAAATAAACAAAGATAAAACATTTACAAAAATGAAATTGAGTCAGACAGTGCAGAAGATCAAGTGGTACCCAAAAAGTTTTAAAAAAAAATTGATAAGGATTTTTAGGGTGTGTTGAGTGCTCAACACGACCCTTGAATTGTCGAGCATGAGATTAGAACTTATCTGTATGCTAAGCATGTTCGAAAACGTCTTAGAGATTTCAATCTCTGGAAGGCCCCTACTATTAAGGAAGAGGTAGAGAAACTACTTAACGCTAGCTTTATCTACCCGGTTCCTTTAACTGAATGGGTATCCAATCTCGTTCATGTGAATGAGAAGCAAGGAACCATCTGTGTATGCATGGACTTTCATGACCTGAACAAAGTCTGTCATGGACAGATTTTCAGGTTATAACCAATTTCAAATTAAACCCGAGGATCAACACAAGATGGCATTCATTTGTTCTTGGGGTACTTTTACATACTGGAAGATGCCTTTCGGCCTTAAAAACATCGGAGCAACCTTTCAATGTGTTATGACCTTCACATTCCACGATCTTAAGCATATAGTCGATGATTATCTTGACGATCTTGTTGCTCACTCTCCTAAGAGAGTGGATCACCCTAAGCACCTTCGGCTAGTTTTTGAAAGATGTCGTCATTATAGAATCTGGTTAAACCCTCATAAATGCATATTTTGCGTTAGGTCTAGACGTCTTCTGGGATTTTTAGTCTCTGAGACTGGGATCATGGTAGATCTGTTAAAGGTTGAGGCAATACTTTGATTGCCTCCCCCACGCATTATTCGACAACTTCAAGGTTTACAGGGGAAAGCCAACTTTTTACATCGATTTATAGTAAACTATGCCAATATTACTATGTGTTTGAGGTGAATTTTGAAGAAGGACACCCCTTTTATCTAGGATAAGCGAGCCCAGGAATATTTCAATGCTTTGAAGAAATCATTGGTATCGACGCCTTTGTTGAAGTCTCCTGACTACAGTAGGGATTACTTGCTTTATGTCACCACGTCCGAAGAGATGATTGGTATGGTTTTGGTTCAGGAGGATGATGAGCTCCGCGAGCACATCATCTATTATCTTAGTCGAAACTTAGTCAGTCCTGAGCTCACGTTGAAAAGCTATATTTGGTTGTCATCCATTATCTATTATCTATTATCTATTATCTATTCTCACGTTGAAAAGCTATATTTGGTTGTCATCCACGTAGTCCAATGATTATGCCATTATATATTTCTTTGCAAAACTAATGTGGTTTTCGATGTCAATCCATTTCAATACGTCCTTACTAGGGGTATCTTAGGGGGGAAATAAAATAAGTAGATTGTCAGTTTACAAGAATTTGATCTCGATTTCGCTTTTGCAAAATCCAAGAAATCACTAGTCTTTGTAGAGTTAATATATGACTTCCCATGATTGGATTAGGATGTTATTCATGTTGATTCCTTTGTGGATGAACACATTTTCCTTGTCTCGTCGTCTGAGCCCTAGCATCGAGACATTGTTCTCTATCTTCAAACTTTGAAGTTTCCTCAGCATCTCCTGCGAGATGACCGATGGCGTGTACGATACCAAGCTAATAATTACATTATCATCGGCGACACTTTGTATCATCAAGGAATAGACAATATCCTGTGTCGTTGTTTAACTCACGAAGAAGCCGATTCAGTTCTAAACAATTTCCACAGTGGGGCTTGTGCTGGTCATCTATTCGGGCTTCCGACAGCCCATTAAATTTTGTGAGCCAGTTATTTATGGCCATCTATATTTAAATATTGCATTGAAGTGGTTAAGAAGGGTCACCCCTACTAGGTGTTCACTCAGAAAATGCACTCGTATCTAGCCCCTCTCCACCCAGTCATTACTGTCGGTCCCTTCACCAAGTGAGGGGTGGAATTTGTGGATTGCAACCCAACTTCGGTTGGGGGGCATCATCACATTATCGTGGTCGTAGACTACTTTACTAAGTGGGTTGAGGCCATGCCTATAGTTAATTCCAACGATAAGACTACCGCCTTCTTCGTATTCAATCAAATTATCACCAGGTTCGGCATCTCGAGTGAGATTGTCACTGATCCTGGCAGTCACTTTCAGAACGAAATGATGGAAGAGATAGCATCCAAGATGGGGTTTAAGCATGGTCATTCTTCCCCTTACTACCCCCAGGAAAATGGCCACGTAGAGGCCGTCAACAAGTCTATCAAGACTATTTTGCAGATAACCGTCAGCCAGAACAAGTCTGACTGGCATATTATGCTATATCCCGCACTCTGGGCATACCAAACCTCATTCAAGATTGCCACCAAATTTTCTCCTTTCCAGTTATTACACGGTGTGGATTCGATCTTATCTATTGAATGTGAAATCCCTTCTCTTAGATTGGCAGTCACGCGCCTCCCTGACACTTCTATCTCGAACGACGCCTCATACACCTAGAGAGACTTGACGAGTAGCATCGAGACGCCTCTACGGTTATCAAAGCGAATAAAAGACGTGTCAAGGTCCAAAATGATAATTTTGTCTGTCCTCAATTGTATGTTGAGGGTGACTTGGTCCTTGTATATGATCAAGCCAAAGAATCGTTGGGGCCAGGCAAGTTCAAACCCATGTGGCACGGTCCCTATATCGTGCGACGTGTCTCAGAAAAAGGAGCCTATGAGTTAGAAGATTATGAAGGGAACATGTTGGTCGAGCCCAGGAATGGACTCTACTTGAAAATATATTACGCTTGAGCCCCAATCTTGGGCGTAACTCTTTGTATACTAATGTAATTTAGTGTATATATATTTTCTCTTTATTTTTATCTTCAACTTGCTTATCGAGTTTTCCCTTGGTTGGAATATGTCAACGGATTCTCCAGTCTATTTAGGATTCACAAACGGATCCATTCATCATACATGGAACTTGACCTCTACCGCTTGGGTGGTTTAATCACCCGAGGGTCTATTGGTGTCTTCAGGTGGCGTATACCTAGGGCCATCCATGAATAATGTGCCTGAATATAGTGTCATTATAGAACTTTTGCGCAATACCATTTCACATGAAATTCGCTCTTTGGAGGCTTTCCTGGATTCCCAGTTAGTAGTATGTCAATTGAACGACAGTTACCGTGTGTGCGATCCTACATTACTTGAATGATTCTTATGGGTACGCCTTTTAGAATGACAGTTTGATTTTATTACTTATCATCACATACCTAGGAGTTATAATTATGTATCTGATGCTTATGCTAATTTCATTTTAGATTGACATTTGTCACATAACTAAAGCAAAGAAAACATTCTCATCAATGTACACATTGTAATATAAGTAAATCCAAAGAAGCATGTTTTATGTATATTTAAAAAAATATAATGTTTATAGTACAAAATTGGAGCCAACACCCTCAATACACATATACAGCCGATAATACAAAATCCATGAAATCTACGCCTATGGCTTCAGATGTGTGTCATGATAACAAACTACATCATTTGTGAGATGTCGAAAGAGTCGCACCCAAGCTCTAGGCACACCAACCACTTTCCTCTACATGGCCTCCGACCGATCCTCTACTTGAACCATCGGAATCCTATGTGTCAAACGAGATAGGTTTCCCTACATGTTTTGAAGGACTCTCTCTGCTTCTCCTCCCACCGCGTCATCTCTCTGATGCCTCCGACGATGTCATGGAAGTTCTTCTGATCATCGTGGACCTACGTCTATGTCACACAAGTGTCCAGTTAGTACTTAAACGTCATCCAAAAATATTTTTGTTTTTCTATACAAAAATACAAAAAAATGAAATATTTAAAAAACTTTTACATACTTGTGTCCCCATAGGCGGTCCCTGGTGGCAATGGAATGTCAGGGTCCCCTCTAAAGTTTATCCCTACATAGAGGTACTCATCTAGAGAAATGACATGTCATCTCCACTAGTAAAATAAATCATCGTTGTAGGGTGTGGGAACCCTACCTCCCCTTTGTCGTCTCATCACCTTGGTCCATCGTTCCATGGATGGATCGCAAGGTCCTCGAGGAATGATCTCAAATCTCGTTCCCAAACCTAGAACCCGCTCGAAGAAAAAGCTACACAAGATAGATGTGAACCCGAAGTTCCTCTTGTCACCTTGTTTTCATTTTGTCAACTGGCTCTTCATATTAGCTAGTAGTGAGGTGCACCAATCGTACACCGTGGATCTCAAACACTCTATAGAATTGAACATGAGTGGCCTCAATGTCTGGTGCAATGAACCTAACCCTGTGATCCGGGTCAAAACGAGGACAACAATCTTGAAGCTTATATTGTTTATCACTCGAATGGGGAGTTGACTCCCAACCTTATCGGTCCCTGCTATACAGTGAGTGCCTATGTACTCTTCTATCTTCATACCACTCCCATCTCCCTAGGCTTTGAGGTTCACCACCTCACCCCAACGCAACAACCCAATCAAGAAATATATATCCTCGACTTCAATCCTTAATGGTTGCCCATCAAGGATGAATCTATTACTGTCTAGATCCCAGTAATCCACAAACAACTATAGCAACCTTGCTTGGGCCCTCATCCCTTTGAGTTCCCAAAACTTGTACAACCCGCATCTCTTCGAGGCCATTTGGGCCTCTGGATCTCTTTTGATAGAAACATCTACCTCCTCATGTTCCCTTTCCCTCCATTCTAGCACCATCCTGCCAAAGAAACATCAATTTTTGAGTTACCAACCATCAAAAACCTTGTTTATGGACTTGTACACGGGTTGCAGCATTCACAGTCATGTATAGGGTTGAGTACATGCAATCTGTATTTTACACAGTCACGTATAACCTCACATATACGTGACCTGATGAGTGGTATCCCGCATACACCTAAATACCTAATTTTCACCTTAAATAACTCAAATTTTGAAACCTAAATAAAAAATGCAATCCACTAGAAACGAAGAGGAGGGGGAGAGGAATTAACTGGTCTAGATGGTCTCTAATTCCGTCACTCGACGCTCCCGCAATCACCAGCTGAAGATTGAAGGTAATTTGGTCCAAAATTCACTATTTGGGTAAAAAAGTCAAATGACATAGTAAAATTTGGTTTTTGTTACTATTTATAACAGGTTTTACCCACTTTACATAGTTTTGGATTGTATTTTTTCCTAATGGACTAATACAACAGTGGATTGAGTTGGTTTTTTTAGTTTTCACCAGGGATTGTTGCGGTTTTTAGCATTATGTTAATCGTTCATAACTACGGACAAGTATTTTTCACTACCCAACATATAGGATAGGTATCCATTCCATCATGCACACTTGCATTGTCCTATAACTGTCACTCATATGCCTTAGGTACGAACCCACTTTTTAGCAACACAGAACCCTCCATCTGCTACAAGACGTGTCGTTATCAAATGGTAGAGACTTACCGAACATGGGTACCCATGCCAAGATTTGTTTTCATAGGACCGGGAGTCCCTTATAGCTAATACATGACTTTATTTTGAGCCTCATTTCTCACTCATAAACATGCTAACCTATACCTAGAGGACTCCCAGCCGAGTTTTATTAAGCTCTTTTCCAACTCATTTTCAAAAAGAGAAAATATTGTTGAGTGAACTTGTCTCTTTCACACTCATAAATTGGATTTGAAAGGACATCTATTTGGTACAAGTTTATCTCTTTTTCAAACCAAGTAGACTAAGATTATGAAAAATGACATTTTTTGAAGTTGAGTTGTGATTTCATCTCATGCCCTTTCTTGTAGTATTGAACCTATAGTCGGTTCTCGCTTTGTGTTATAAATCGTTTTCCTCAACAGTTTTGCATCCTCAACCAAGCAGAGCCTCGTTTATATCCTTCACAATTTGACACCTTATACCCAGGAGGGAACATTCCCCTGAGTGTCCATATCCCGCATTCACCTCCTTGCATTAAGCATAGGTATGTTCCACTACTGGAACTAGTTTTTCTTACTTGCGACACTCATTTCCTCCTCTATATCATAGCATTCATTTAACTATGAAAAAAAAAAGGCGGGCGGGAAGGGAGTATTATCTTATATTGGCAGCAGTCGTGTCACCTTTGAACAGAGCACAAAGTTATTGAGTCCACTTTCCATCATAATTTTGGGTTTAGCATGGCCTTAGGAAGCTAAGCTCGTTACAGAGAGTTTTCTCCCCCGACCAGTTACTCTTCCAGTCCCTATGAAGAGTTTGATTGATGCCTCCTGCATCTCATGGTTTCATCATTGATTCTATGCTTCCAGAGTCTTCCATATGTCTCATGCTCTTGTTCAAAAGATGTCTATAACCCTATGTTGACCATTCCTCAGAACGCTTGACTTTGCATGTTGGCCATACCCTTAGTTTGTCTCAGAATCACATGAAGTTGTAGTCCTATTAAGCACCCTGGTCCTATTTTCATCATTGGTAGGTAACCTTGAACCCAACAGTCGACATTTCATCATTGGTCATTGACTAGGTGGTTTCCCTTGTGTTCAACAGCAAGACATCTATTCACATATTGGGATTCGTGCAGTGTCTTGGATGCCATTATCCTTATTGGTGGTTTCCTCGCCTTTGTCAATAGTTTTCCTCATTGGCTTCTATTCAGAGGGTCTTTTTCGTGTACTACTTGCACTTGGCATGTGCGAAAGACACTCAGGGTCGTGGGTTCATGAACATGTTCTTCATCTGATTTCCTCCAAATCATCAAGCTACTGCTTTGTACCTTGTGTTGAATGATGAGAGATTCCTTACTTCTCTCCTTTTAGTGGATCTCCTTCCATCGACTTCAACTCATCTATTCTAGAAATGAGACCTAGATTCCTATGAGTACCTAGAGTCTTGCAGTCATTAGTGGCAGGTTCTCTCACCATCGACAGTTGGGAATAAATCAATTTCTCCTGATCAATGGATTCTTCAAGTGTTCAACCCCGACTCCTTTATTCACACTTGTAAGAATGTAAATGGTTCCTTCATACCTACTTTCATCATCGGTAGGCTATCTCATGTTTGTTAATGGTGTACCTCAATGCTTGGTAATCAAACGAAGTCTCATTGTGTTCAACCTCAACTCCTTTATTCACACGATGTAGACTTGCACCTTTGGTGGTTTGTGTAGAATACTTGAAGACATCAGTATGTAGCCGCAAATTTCCTGAGATGTTGCTTCCTTTTCATTGGACCAATACCTGTGTGACTTCAGTGATCATGGGAGATCATATTGTACTCCATTGTATACATATATATTTAGATTGATTTTGAGACTGGTTCTATTGGGCCTTGTTCGTGACTATGATAGCCTTTGGCATGTAACCACATTTGTATTTTCCTATTCATGGCCACGGACAGTTGTTTGGTATATTTTCACATGGATCTGTAGTTTAATTCAAATTGGAAACCATGTATGCAAAGTGAGTACAGATTATAATGAGCAACTAGTTCTTCTAGCTGGGTCCCCATTACTTCACTTCTAGGTTTTTTATAATGTATTTCGGCCATCACGGATACTCTTCTGACCTCACACATTAGAGGGAATTTTTTATAGCAAGATTTGCCTCACCCCATGCAGTCTTGAACATAAGGCCTTTTTCCATTTCCCTATGTAGACTTGTCATCCCTTTTTGCAAATCCCAGAGCTAAAAATACAATTTTTCCACATATATGCACCTTGCCTACTATACAACATGTGTATACGCAGGTTGCACCACTACAACCCGTGTACATCGGGAAATGTGCCCAAAATTGAAAAATAGTGTCGGGTTTCCATGTCACGACATGAGATCAATGATCCTTGGCCTTCCATATACTGGAAACGTTTTGACTCGACCCTTCAGTTCCACTTGAAGGCTATAAATGGTCGAATTTCGAGCTATGGAAAAGAGGAGAAAGAATTCAACTTTGAGGGAAAAGTTACTCTAGAAGAATTATTCACTTCACATTGAGTCTGCATCCCTTTATCCTTTAAGTCTGAACATAGTGTTCATCCCCCAAGCTCTTCCCTTACTAATTAAGAACTTCATTGTCTCTCTTATATGAGCTTTCCTTTGGTGGGGATTGAAGTGGTGGAGGCCCAATTGGAAGGAACTTAGTTTCTCGGTTCCAAACCGTGCCACCACGGAAGTCTGTAACTTATTCACTTCTGTTGATTATATCTTAATAAAAATACACTTTTCTCATCCAATTGATATCTTGAAAATAATTGAATTATTATTCCATGGGCGTATTTGTTATGAATGTTAATGGATTATTCTATTGAATGTGGTAACATCATATATTATCACCATATGCTTGCGTTGCTTGGTTGTTGAGGACTAGTTGCAGGTATATTTCTTTGGGTCAAGTTCTCAATGGTGGACTTCATCAAACGTCGGGACAATGTAGGCCTTTTATCTTGTCTTTCTAGCACATTTGTTTATATAGCATACTTGAGAACAGACTTGATTTTTGCAGTCATTTTCGTTTGTTGTGATTTACCCCTAGCCATAGAGAGATTTTCCTTGTAACAAGGTCAAGGGGTCTGAAATATCCTGAGGACCATCGATATGGGCACTAATGAATGTCGTTGATGAGATTAGCATGGGAGTTAGGCACTACACGCCAAAAGGTATTTTCCGCTAATCAAATTAGGATAAAAACATGTGTTTGGTGGCGCTAAGCTAAAATTTTTCCACTTTACACCATAGTTTTATTTCCTAAGGCTACAAATATCCAAATTTATTCAAACAAGGGGTGTTTTGACAATCCACTTTCAAATTTTCCTTGAAATCATAATCACTGAAAAATGGATATCAATCAGCATAATGATTATCCTATAAAATTATAGGACCCTAAAATAGGCTCCACTTGGGGATGGCAACTCCTGAGGAGGTGTCAGGAATCACATACCTCTGACTTCGTGGACCCGTGCCTTATCCATTGGGTTGTTTCCAAAACCTGTAACCTTCTTTGACCTGTGAACTTCAAATTGTGACCTTCTTTAACTGAACTCAACCTACTTTCAAATTGAAAATCAAAACTGTAATTGCTCCAATCGGAAAATGAAACTCTGAATGTGAAACTGAAATGTAATGAAAAAGGTGCTTTCCCAACAAGCTTATTTTCACACTAAAAATATGGCCTGCTAAAAATATGCTTACCGAGTAAGCTTACTTATATAAAATCCTATTCTATCCTGTTGAAATTACTACTCAATTAGGTAATGGAAAAATGCCAATGAATCCAATCCAGTAGTTGATCCACTAACTCTGCCCTTTCATCGTTTCTAGCAGTCATGAGAACCAACTCTGGCAATGGTCCTTGAAACTGGTTTTCAACCCTAATTTTATAACAGAGAGCTTTGAAACCATGAGGAACAAAAGAGGCACTGGAAATTAATTGGAATCCTAAAATGAAAAACTCTTCCATATAGATAGCTATGGGACCATGATAAACATGACCTATTTCTTGTTATTCAAAGAATTCAGCAAATTCAAGGTCATCATTGGGTATTGTACATATGTTATCTACATCATCATACAACTTCTGATTTAAATGCAAATTTTCAGAAGATCTTTGTACTGAAACTCCTTCTGAACAATACCATGAATTTGGTTGCCTAATTAATTTTTTATCATATCTGTCTGTAAGCTCATAGCTAGAAAATGAAATAGAACTTTGGATAAATAGATCATCCAAAACATCAGTTATTGGATCCTGGAGAAACTGAGAAGACTGTTGCATTGGTTCCAATGAGGCTACATGATTTTCTGTATGCCTACCAGTCCTTGCTTTTGAGATATTAGCATAATTTTTCTTCAAAATTGAAATGAATCAAAACTTAATGGTATAGAATTATGTTGCATCAATTCATCTATGTTTTGAAAATCAATGTAACTCATGGGTTGTGATTCCGGAGCTAGAACAACTTCCATATCACAAATGATATCTTCAACTAACTCATCAAAAAATTCTCCATTCCTACTGTTGAAAACCTGTTGGTCTCCTTGATTATAGATTCCTCTCTGAAATTGAAATGAGGAGAAACATAAGGGCAAAGATCTTTCACTTACTTGAGAATTTTCTACATTTTCCTCATTGCTATCATGATTAATATGCACAAGTTGATTGTCATATTTGAGTTGTTGTAACTGAGATTCTTCTTCCGTAAAACATGTTGTTGGTTTCTTTGAAGAATCAACCTTGATGTAATCATCATCATATTGATCATACTTGGGTAGATCATCCATAAAAGAAAAATCATAAAGCATACACATTAGATTAGTTGATTTCTCCTCCACAAACTCATTTTGACTTTCATCTTTGTCCATGGTATGAAGTGAGTACATAAAGTAATCATTCTCAGATCTATGATACCAAGGATAAGCATCAAAATTTTTAGGAACAATGACCTTTTCTTTTTCAACAACCAGTGGGACATAGTGTTTTTGAACAACAAGTTTATTTCTTATGATAATCTTTTGCATCAAATCTTCCATTGTGCTTTCCAGAACGTCTAGTTTCATTTTGGAAGATGTAAAATGCTCCTTCTCTGTGTTTTCCTTCTCTTCTGCTTTCAAATTTGACTTTTTTATCAACAGATTAGCTTCTACACTTGTTGCACTATTCTACATTTCTTCAAGTGTTGTGGTATTCCTTTCTCTCAATTGAAATTCCATTTTTGGATCAAAGGCATCCGGATAGTGTAAAAGTGCTAAACCAGGATGACGCTTTATATCATCAAGAATTGAATGGTAAACTTGATTGAACTTAACTAAAAAGTGTTGCACTATTTCTCCTGGCTGTCTTTTCAAATGATCATATTCTTATAAAATTAGTAAGAGATTCCTCTTGATCACCCATTTATCAAGGAAGACTTTTACAAACTGATGGAAATCACCAATGCTCACAGCTGGTAAGTTTTTGAATCATTCCTTAGCTTTACCTTGGATATATAGAGAAAAAATTATGATACAGACATCATCTTCTTCAACTTCAAAAAGATCAAGAAAATTTTCAAAACCCTGAATGTGTTTCTCGGCACTGATGTTACCATATTCTCCATCAAACCTAGGAAAGTATTTATGATAATTTTCAGGGAGATCATGAAGTATAGGAGGTAAGATGAGAGGCTTATATCTATCTGGAATTTTAACATATGTATGAGTATGTACAGGAACTATAAGATTAGGCCTAATATTTTGAGGCTCATCAAGTTGGATATGATCAATATCAGTTTCAACAATATGGTCTTCACCAGGATCATGAAAAGAGAAGAAATAATTAAAAATAAAGCCTATTCTGTATTGGATAAAATCCCAACTTGAATACTTTATATTTACAGATTGTCTTGCCATGTTTCGGGTTCTTCCTCCAATGGAGTCTATGAATTGAAATTTATTGGAGTCGCCAGGTGAATGATTCATCCTTCTAGTGTCTGATCACTGTCCACCATCAGTAATCAGGTCTGGAACTTGATATGCTTTTCTGAGGAACATGAAATGTTCATACACCAGTATGGTCGCCACTATGTTATCACTCTGTAATTTCTTAGGTTGAGGAAGAAATGGGTAGAGGTAACCACAAATCCACTTTGGGGTCCAGGATCTATCCCTCCTAGACTCAGAGAGGGATCTCTCCATAATATTTAGCTTTGTTTACAAGAAATTTTAGGCTAGTTATGATAATACAGGGTTCGGTTTTTGAATTTGTTGGTTGGAACAGGGAAGATGGGCCATTGGGAAAATGGATTCAAAGAGGTTGTGTTCAATCAAAGAAGGTTATGTAGGAGACATTATAGGGAAGGATAGGCACCTTGTTGGATTCTTAAGATTGTTGAGTGATGTGAAAGAAAAGTTGAGAAGATAGGATTGTACCAGAGCAATCAAGAATTATGGGACTGATCTTCTAGTAGAAAACATAGAAATTATTCACAGCCAGAGGCAGAGTGTACATTTAAAAAAAAAAATCTCCTAATATTATATTGAATAATTTATAAGCTATGGATAATAGTTGAATAACAATGAAAACACATATACAAAGACAGATGCACTTCACCAGCCCAAGTGACACGAGAATCCTATAATTACAACTGTATTACTGAAAATTGATCAAAAAGGTTATGTGAGTCGCTTTACAATATTGATCCTGTCCTACTTGAAAGTCCCAACCCTTCATACTTTGAAATGGGAAGTATTTATAAGTTTATTTACAAGCTATCCTGTCATAACAAATCGGGATTTATTTTAGGAAAATTTAAACTAACTATTACAATCATAGAAAATCAGAAAGATTTATGCCATAGAATCTAGACATGTTATAATAAATTTCAAGTTGTTGAGGCTTCTTTGTGGGATCTATTGTTGATTGGTGCCTTCAATTTCTTCTCTTTGTCATCTATCCTTTTGACTCGTTTCCCCGAAATTATGAAAAATGGGGTTCAAAGGAGTCTTTGAATCTCACAATTTGAGATAGTTGTGTAAAATCTGGGGGAGGATTTTGTAGATCACCTTGTTCTAAGTAAAACATTCTCTCGGTTTTATGAAATTCCTCTCCATCTGTCCAAGATCTGCATTTGAAAATGATGTGTAAAACAGGCAAAAAATCAATCCTGAAAATAGGCCCTAAAGATGCTCTTGATTCTCCCAATCCGTGACACCTGTAGAAAAATTGAAAGAGGTTATTTTTCCTTGGTCTATGCTAAGAAAAAAACTCTTTTGATTTCTCAAAATTATCCCTAGTTAACCTGGAAATTTCCTCGTAAAATTACTGGTCAAAAATATTTTTGGGAGGAGGATAGTGGTTATGTATAGGATGATGTGGGGACAAGTGTCAAATAGGGATATGGGATGAGTGGATGTGGGAGTGTAAGCGATAGGGGTAGGCAAAAAGTTGGATGGTATCAGGAATGAGGGGACAGGTGGCGTGTGGTGAGAGGGGGAAGTAGATACAGAAGGTGAGATGTAGGGAGAGTAGTCAGAGAGGTGGATGAGGTGATAGGCGAGAGAAAAGGGGTATGAACATGCGAGAGGGTGAGTGGAGGATAGGTGTAAGAGGGGGTGTAAGTGGTATCGGGTGGTGCTTGGCAGGATTCCGGAGGGGGGGGTAGGTGGTAAGTAGTATTAGGAGAGGGGGGTCTGAAATAATGAAGAGGTGCCACGTTAGGTGGGAATCGCGGTGGGAAAACCACTTTTCGGACCCCCCCCCCCCAACCATTAAAGGAATAAAGGTCGGGGGGGTCTGAAATAGCCTGAGGACTGTCAATGTGGGCGCTAATTAATGTCACCAATGATATTAGCATGGGAGTTAGGCACTACACACCAAAAGGTATTTTCCGCTAGTCAACTTAGGATAAAAACATGCAATGCGTGGTGCTAAGATAAATGTTTTTCACTTTACACCATAGTTTTATTTCCTAAGGCTACAAATATCCAAATTTCTTCAAACAAGGGGTGTTTTGACAATCCCCTTTCAAATTTTCCTTGAAATCATAATCACTGAAAAAATGGATATCAATCATCATAATGATTATCCTATAAAATTATAGGACCCTAATGCAGGCTCCACTTGGGGATGGAAACTCTCAAGGAGGTGTCAAGAATCACAGACCTCTGACTTTGTGGACCCGTGCCTTGTCCATTGGGTTGTTTCCAAAACCTGTAACCTTCTTTGACCTGTGAAATTCAAATTGTGACCTTCTTCAACTGAACTCAACCTACTTTCAAACTGAAAAACAAAACTGTAATTTCTCCAATCGAAAAATGAAACTCTAAAAGTGAAACTGAAATGTAATGAAAAAGGTGCTTTCCCAGTAAGCTTATTTGCACACTGAAAATATGACCTGCTGAAAATATGCTTACCCAGTAAGCTTATTTATATACAATCCTATTCTAACCTATTGAAATTACTGCTTAATTAGGTAATGGAAAAATGCCAATGAAGCCAATCCAGTAGTTGATCCACTAACTCTGCCCTTTCACTGTTTCTAACAATCATGAGAACCAACTCTGGTAATGGTCCTTGAAACTGGTTGGCAACCTGACTTTTATAACAGAGAGCTTTGAAACCATGAGGAACAAAAGAGGCACTGGAAATTAATTGGAATCCTGAAATGAAAAACTCTTCCATATAGATAGATATGGGATCATGATAAACATGACCTATTTCTTGGTATTCAAATAATTCAGCAAATTCAAGGTCATCATTGAGTATTGTACATATGCTATCAACATCATCATACAAATTCTGATTTAAATGCAATTTTTCAAAAGAGATTTGTACTGAAACTCCTTCTTAACAAGACCATGAATCTGGTTGCATGATCAAGATTTTATCATATCTTTCTGTAAGCTCATAGCTAGCAAATGAAATATAACTTTGGCTACATAGATCATCCAAAACAACAACTACTGGATCCTGGAGAAAATGAGAATACTGTTGCATTGGTTCCAATGAGGCTACATGATTTTCTATATGATTACCAGTCCTTGATTCTAAGATATTAGCAACAATTTTCTTCAAAAACTAAAATGAATCAAAACTTAATGGTACAAAATTATCCTGCATCAATTTATCTATGTTTTGAAAATCAATGTAACTCAGGGGTTGTGATTCTAGAGCTAGAACAACTTCCATATCACAGATGATATCTTCAATTGACTCATCAAAAAATTATCCATTCCTACTATTGAAAACTTGTTGGTCTACTTTCTTATAGATTCCTCTCAGAAATTGAAATGAGGAGAAACACAAGGGAAAAGATATTTCACTTACTTGAGAATTTTCTGCATTTTCCTCATTGCTATCATGAAAAGAGAAGAAGTAATTAAAAATAAAGCCTATTATGTCTTGGATAAAATCACAACTTGAATACCTGATATTTATAGATTGTCTTTCCATGTTTCAGGTTCTTCCTCTAGTGGAGTCTTTGAATTGAAATTGATTGGAGTCGCTAGGTGAATGATTCAACCTTTTGGTGTATGATCACTATCCACCATCAATAATCAGATCTGGAACTTGATATGATTTTCTGAGGAACATGAAATGTTCATTCCCCGGTATGGTCGCCACTATGTTATCTATAATATCCCTAGGTTGAACACAATTGTAAATGTAAACTGCAAATGTACTTAATCCGGTGAGATGTTTGACATCATTTTTGCATGCACCTTTCATTGTATAGTGTGTGCATTGCATTGTGCAGTAAAATGATGAAGAGAGCACATTGCAGGATACCGCGTGCAACAACTTAAGTGCGCGTGATTTTGAGGCCAGGGAGCCTTTGTGTATATGTTGTGTTTTATAAGCTGGTGAGCTAGTTTTGTGATGATTAGGTCGGAGAGCCTAGATGTTAAAGGGCAGTGCGCCTATTTTTGTATATATCTCATAATTGATATAAAATACATCAATGTGCATAGACCGACCATGATAAAAGAGTATGGGGGACTAAACTCCACTAGTTAGGGAAAGGGGGGGCTAAAATCTAAGGAAAATGGGGCTAAGCTAGGGAGATTAAGCCAAAAAGGAATATTATATTAATATTTCTTAAATTATAAAGTATGGATAATTATTTTATCCTAAGTTCTAAAGATGGGGACAAGTGGGCCAAAGTAGCTCCCAACATGACAAGTGTCAAATTGGGGACATGCATACATATTGTTTGGAATTAGTTCATTTTCCATCATTCTTTCCATCATTCATTCATCTAGTCAATCATCCATGAGCATTCACACACTCATTAAGCTATCCTTTGTACCTTCTTGTCATTGTACCTGAGCCTGTATCCATATCCATACCTGTAGGTGTACCTGGTTAGCTTGGGAGCTATGCTGAAGAAGCGGGTTGTCAGGCCCGTGGGATATTGAAGTGGCAGGTTGTCAGGCCCGTGAGAAATTTCTCTCTGGGTGAGAGAATTGTTGGTAATTGATTTCCTGAAGGTTCTAAACTATAGCTACAGGGCTATGAGACTTCTTGTTCGGCCTGTTGTTGAAGCTCGGAAAGGAAGTGGGGTAGCCGAAGGACTGTTGAGAAGAGAAGGGGCACACTTCCTGGGGTGGGATAGGCATGTGGGGAATGAGGGATTGTAGGTTGTTAGTTTGAGTGGGCACCTGTGATGGAGTCTTTCCTGTTGTCTATGAACCATTAGCCTGGTTAGGAATCTCTTTACTCGGATGGAGTTTAGATCCATCTCGGGGGTGTCCCACTGCTGAGAGTGATGAGCAGTGTGGTCTAAGGCTAGGAGGTTCATGGAAGGTCTGCACACAATTGGTGATATTCTTACCAAGATAAGTGTCAATTGTGTGATAAATTTACATGTTGCATTATTATTTACATGTTTATTTTTGTGGTTTTATCCTATGTGTGGTTATAACTGTCCTTATAGTTATGGGTATTGCCTGTATATGTTGCATGTATGTGTTTACTGTTATTTTAGTATGAATCCCTGAAATTACAGAATGCATTTGTCTATTTACATTATATATATAAATTTCTGCAATAGTTTCGTGTGTATATGTTTAAATTGCATGTAGTTTGAAAATTTTATGTGGCATAGCTCAGTTGGATGTTGGGTATGTTACAGTATGTTCCGCATAGAGAACAAAAGCATTCTTTCATGTAGCATGCCTTGGCATGGGTGGTCATGGATGTTATAATATGGTATCAGAGCTTCAATTTTCAACATTAAGCCTGGATGGGCCGAGCATGTTGAGTTGAAGTAAAATTTCAGAGAAGATTTATTTCGAAGTGGCCAAATTTCGAGTTGCAAAGCATCCATGGTAAAAAGTAACAACAATTGCACAGAATTGGGAAAAAGCCCCAATTTTTGTTTAAATTCATGAGAAAATGGAGAAATTTGGCCAAGCGGTGAGATGTCCTTGATTTAATACCTGTTCTAGCAAATTCAGGCCTGGAATTGGTTGAATTTGAGGTTAAAGTGAAGCCATGATAGATGGAGCGAGATTGGTAATTAAAATTCTCAATTTGTGACTTGAGTTTGGGAAAAATCTGTTCCAGAAATGTCAAATCGCAAAAATTTGTTGTTGCGGAGGTTGAATTGGTGTTATCAAGGTGAAATTGAACAAATTTCATAGTTGCAGAATGTTTATGGAAGAAATGGGGGAAAAGTTAGAAAAAAGCCCCAATTTCTGCAGCGGAATTCACAAGGAATTGATGCACGAAAATGAATGTGTGCAGGTGGGTACACTAAAAATGCATGATGCGCAGTGAAAAGCTTGTGATATGTAAAAATTGGGCACTGCGCGGAAAAATATTGGCGTTCGGGCGTGCGCACTAAAATTTGGTGCCGCGCGGAAAAATATTGGCGTGTGGGTGCACTCGCTAAATTTTGGCATCGCATGGAAAAATGTTGGTGTGCGGGTGTGCGCACTAAATTTTGGCACCGCGTGGAAAAATGTTGGTGTGTGGATGCAAGCGCTAAATTTAGCATTGCGCACTGTGCATACACATAATATGGTGCGCGCAGTGTGCACGCACATAATAATGGTGTGCGTGGTGTGCGCAGTATTGGCAGAGTGCAAAGGAGTTTGTTTGGTGCACACGCAATGTGGGTATATGTTGTCGCGTGACAGTTTAGTTAATGGTGCGCACAGAGTATTGGTACGTGGTGGGGGCATACTAAAATTTGGCATGATGCAGAGTGTAGAGTGAGATGTGCATGGAATATCAGTGCATGATACAGAAATTGTGTGCAACAGGTAATAGTGCAAGAACCAAAATTTTGCGCGGTGGATATTGGCACGCGACACAAAAGTAGTGTGTGTCGGTTATTGGCATGACAGAGAAGTGATGCACAGTGGTTATAGGTGCGTGGAGCATGATTTACCTTATGGTGTTGTTGTTCATGCTAAATATGGGTGTACAGGTTGAAATTTGTGCGCGTGAAGTCGTTTGGAGGGTGAATAACAACAGAAAACTAGCGAATTTCCATGAAATTTTACACTATTTAGATGTCATCTTTTTGCAGCGTGTTTTTTAGGCCCTTAATAACGTTTTTAGCTATGAAAAACCATGAGAATAGAGTGTAACAAGGTACACTATGTCTTTGCAACTCAAATAAAATAGCTTGGAGAGAGATTTCTAATGGTGTAAACCATTCATCAAACAGAGCTTTTATGAGAAAGTTACAGCACAAACAGTGGAGGGTAAATTCTAAGACCCAACTAACTTCAAAGAGCCATAACTCTCTGCTCCAAAATCAGATTGAGGCGCAGGAGTAGTCAATGGAAAGATATTGAACAATAGAAGATAGTGCCAAAGTTGAATTAATTTATAGGCATGTTAAAAATGTTTAATATGGAAAAGAAGGTACCTGTAGCATTCCATACCAAAAACATGAATTGGCCTAGAACTTCAGCAGGTTGTAACTAGCAGCCCATAACCCATAAAGAGGTAAAAATTGGACAGAGTGTCCAGAATATGTATACGAAGAAACCCAATTGATATCCTACAAAAACTCCAATGGCGTAGGTGCAAAAATGCATAATTATAGTGCAGAGTTGCGCCAAGTTGAAATGTGAACATAAAAATTAATGGGCAATTTTCAAATAACCATAACTTTGTGCTCAAGACTCGAAATTCGGCATGGGAGCAAGCGTTGCAAAATTATTGGATAGTGGAATCTAAATATCCACCCAGAAAATTGATCTGGGCATTCAATTTTTCAGGAAATCTAAAGAAAGAGTTATGATATATTATTGAATCGGAATGGTTCATATTTTCACGAAATTGTGGAAACAATTAGCCTGACAAAGTTTTGTTGGTTGCACATTTTGCAGAGTTAACAACAACTAGATCATATCAGGATCAGTACAGATTCCATAGGAATGGAAGATGCACAAGGGAATTATATCCAGGAAGATGATATCAGAGGGATGGATGTCCATTTGGGCATTGAAGGAACAAACTCCAATGGACATGGAGAAGGAAGGGATGAAAACATGAATATGGTAGAGACCATTAAAAATTTGCAGAAGGATGTCCAAAGCTATAAGGATGATAATGAAAGGCTTATGAGAGCCAAGGAGGAGCAAGAGGACTTCAACATGAAGTTAATGTAGATATTGGACAAAACAGAAAAGAAATTGGATAAGGAGAGTGGTTCAAGCAAATCAAGAAGTCACGGGTCTCCTAATGAGAAAAGAAGAGCCAGAAGTGTTGGCAGACATCACCATCACTCTCTAAGGCATTCCCATAGGAGATCACATAGCATCTCAAGTCCATCCCCTTTCAGGAAGAATAAGAGGTCTGGGGTGGATGAGCTACGAGGAGAAATGAAAAAAATAAAACCTCCTACATTTGATGGTGAGAACAAGAAGGATGAAGATGAAGAGACATGGTTGTTTGGCATGAGAAAGTATTTTCAATTACATAATTATTCTTCTCATGCAAAAGGTATAATTTCAATCTATCAACTCAAGGGAAAGGCATCCATGTGGTGGGATCAGCTTGTGCAGGTGCAACACATTAAATATAAGAGTGTTACTTGGAGGGAATTCAAGAAGTATTTTGAGAAGAAATACTTGACTAAGAGATATTATGACAAGAAAATGAAAGAGTTCTTTGAACTCAAGCTTGGGATTATGACCATAGATGAATATGAAAGAAGGTTTTTAGAACTGTTGAAGTATGTATCTTATATCAAGGATGAGACAGTTAAGATTCAGAGGTATTTGAGTGGATTTTCATCATTCATCAGTGACAAAATATAGTATGATGATCCTAAGACATTGGAAGAGACCATAAGGCGAGCTAAATGCATATACGATCAGCAAAAAGAAAGGCCAAATTTCCAAAAATCTTGGGAAGACAAAAAAAAATTCAAGATGGATCGGAGGAAGAAGGGATCTAAGCCACCATTCTTATGAAATAATTCTCAGGGACAGCCAACTTCTATAGAACCTAGAACGATTTTGGAAAGAGGTCAAAGGCCAAGACATCCACCTATTCAATGTTGGGGTTGTAAAGGAGATCATATGTTCAGAGATTGTCCTCACAGAGGTAAAAAAGGGAGGATTTTTCACAATGTACAACAAGATGAAACAGTGGAGGACATGGGAAGAAATGTACCAAGGATCTATGCAGCCTTGGACAACAAGAAAGCAGAGTATCAGTCATGTATGATTGAAGTGGAAGGTATGATCAACAACCAAACCATTGCTATTTTAATTGATTCAGGAGCTAGTCATAGTTATATAGATCCTAATATGGTGAAAAGTTTTCATTTGCCAAGAAGAAAGCATAGAAAATCTTGGTTGGTGCAGTTGGCTACCGGACCCAAAAGAGAAGTTAATGAGATGGTTAAGTCATGTATTATGGACATGAATGGACTGAACACAAGGGAAGATTTGAACATCTTGCCTTTAGGTTCCTATGACTATTTAATTGGGATGGATTGGTTGGACTAGCATCATGTTATCTTAGACTATCATAAAAAGGAATTTACTTGCTTGGATGAGGAAGGTAACCTAAGGAAAGTGTGGGGAATTCCTAGGGCAGTAACCACCAGAGAAATTTCATCATTGCAGTTGAAGAAATGTTACAGAAAAGGGTGTCAAATATTTGCAGCTCATATGGAAGAGACACCTAAAGATAAGGTGCCAAATTTGGAAGATCATGCAGTCTTGGAAGATTTTGAAGATGTGTTCAAGGAGGTACCTGGACTACCCCCAAAGAGAGATATTGATTTCTCTATAAATTTAATGCCTGGAGCATCTCCATTGTCAAAGACTCCTTACAGAATGTGTACACCAGAGTTGAAGGAGTTACAAATGCATCTTGAAGAACTTCTGAAGAAGGGGTATATACACCCAAGTGTGTCACCTTGGGGTGCCCCAGTCTTGTTCGTGAAGAAGAAAGATGGGACATTAAGATTGTGCATTGATTTCAGATAGTTGAATAAACTGACCGTAAAGAACAAGTATCCTCTGCCAATGATTGATGATCTCTTTAATCAATTGAAGAATGCAAAGATATTTTCAAAGATAGATCTCAGGTCAGGATACCACCAGGTAAGGATTAAAGAGGAAGATATCAGCAAGACCGCCTTCAGGACAAGGTATGTTCATTATGATTTCACAGTGGTGCCATTTGGGTTGTCAAATGCACCAATTGTTTTCATGTGCTTAATGAATGGTGTTTTCCGAGAATATTTAGACAAGTTTTTCATTGTATTTTTGGATGACATCCTTATATATTCTAAGTCAGAAGAAGAGCATGAGCATCATTTGAGGATGGTGTTGCAAGTATTAAGGGATCATCAATTGTATTCCAAATTGAGCAAGTGCTCATTTTATCAGAAACAAATTCATTATTTGGGATATATCATTTCAAAGGATGGGATAGCAGTGGATCCTGAGAATATAAAAGCCATTAGAGAATGGTCAACGCCAAAGAACATGACAGAGGTTAGATCATTCATGGGCCTTGTAGGCTACTATAGTATATTTATGGAAGGATTCTCAAAGATTGCACATCCAATCACTTCTTTGCAAAAGAAGGGTGTGAATTTTCATTGGACATTGGATTGTGAAAAGAGTTTCTGACACTTGAAACAATTATTAAAAAGTGCTCCAATACTAAGGATTGCAGACCCAAATGAAGACTTCATTGTATGCACAAATGCATGTAAAGAAGGACTTGGTGGAGTCCTCAGTCAAAATGGGTTTGTTATATGTTATGAATCAAGGAAGTTGAAGGAGCATGAAAGACATTATGCCACTCATGATTTGGAGTTGGAAGCCATAGTGTATGCCTTGAGGAAATGGAGGCACTACCTCATGGGGAAAAGATTTTAGCTAAGAACAGACCATAATGGTCTGAAATATTTATTTGATCAGCCAACTCTAAATGCTAGGCAAAGCAGATGGTTAGAATTTCTAAGTGAATATGACTTTGATATAAAGCATATCAAAGGGAAAGAGAACAAAGTGGCCGATGCACTCAACAGAAGAGTGCATGAATTGCATGCTACAACCATTAGCATGTACAAATCAGATTTGAAACCCAAAATTTTAGAGGCTACAAAATTAGATTTGCAATACAAGGAATTACTGGCAAAATTACAGCAAGGTAATTTGCAGCAGAAAATTGAAGAATACAAGCTAGATAATGATGAAATTCTCATGTACAGGGGAAGAATTTATGTACCAAATTCTCAGGAATTGAAAAATCTGATATTGAGGGAAATGCATAATGTACCTTATGCTGGGAACCCAGGTTATCAGAAAATTATTGCAACTGTCAAGAGCCAATATTATTGGCCAGGAATGAAGAAAGAAGTTGTTGATTTTATGGCTAAATGTTTGGAATGTCAAAAGGTAAAGGATGAGCATAGACACCCAGCTGGTTTTCTACAACCATTACCCATTCCTGAGTGGAAATGGGAAGTTGTAACAATGGATTTCATCACCAAACTTCCCAGAACAAACAACCAACATGAT
>SNQJ01S0043270.1:77978-94591 GCA_010110895.2 Picea sitchensis
ACAGTTGTGGAAGACATGTTGGAGGTGGAGTGACCCCTCAGGAAATCCAAACTCGTGCAAGTCACACAAGCAAGATCATGAAACCAGTTTTATTAGAGAAGATGCGGTGGTGCTTGGCTTCTCTTGGCTTACATAAAAGGTGATGAACAAAAGGAAGGAGAAAGGTATCAGGTTAATTGTTGTCAAGGTGGAGATTGTTGGGATTTGGTGACAACAAATTGCCAAGAACAGATTTGGATCCTATTATTCAGCATTGGTTACAACCAAATAAACCAAGTTAGAATATGGATAGGGATTTCATTTATTAATCAGTTTCTTGTGTGAATGTATAAATTCATGTAGAGGCAAAATGACTAAATGTGAGTGAGCTGATGTAATCTCCATGATCTGAATAATAAGACAACCGATGCCTATGCTTGGTGGACATAGCCCAACGTTTGGGTGAACCACGTGAAATCCATGTCTATTATCTGTGTGTGATTGTTAATTATCATTGTGAATTGTGTTTTTCTACATTTGCAATTCTAACAGAAGGGGCATACTTCCTAGGGTGGGATAGGCATGTGGGAAATGAGGGACTATAGGCTGTTAGTTTGAGTGGGCACCTATGACGGAGTATTTCTTGTTTTCTATGAACCAATAGCCTTGTCAGGAATTCCTTTACCCGGGTGGAGTTTAGTCCCAGCTCGGGGGTGAACCACTGCTAAGAGTGATGAGCAGTGTGGTCTAAGGCTGGGAGGTTTGTGGAAGGTCTGCACAAAGTTGGTGATATTATTACCAAGATAAGTGTCAATTGTGTGATAAATTAACATGCTGCATTATTATTTATGTGTTTATTTTTGTGGGTTTATCCTATTTGTGGTTATAACTTTCTTTATAGTTATGGGTATTGCATGTATGTGTTTATTGTTATTTCAGTATGAATCCATGCAATTACATAATGCATTTGTCTGTTTATGTTTTATATATAAAGTTTTGCAATATTTCTGTGTGTATATGTTTTAATTGCATGTAGTTCGAAAATTTTATGTGGCATAGCTTAGTTGGATGTTGGGTATGTTACAGTATGTTTCACGAAGAGAACAAAAGTCTTATCTCGTGTATCATGCCTCGGCATGGGTGGTCGGGTATGTTATATTATCACTCTATAATTTCTCAGGCTAAGGAAGAAATGGGTAGAGGTAACCACAAAACCACTTTGGGGTCCAGGATCTAGCCTTCCTAGACTCAGAGAGGGATCTCTCTATAATATTTAGCTTTGTTTACTGGAAATTTTAGGCTAGTTATGATAATACATGATTTGGTTTTTGAATTTGTTGGTTGGAACGGGGAAGATGGGCCATTGGGAAAATGGATTCAAAGAGGTTGTGTTCAATCAAGGCAGGTTCTACAGGAGACATTATAGGGAAATATAGGCACTTTGTTGGATTCTTAATATTGTTGAGTGATGTGAAAGAAAAGTTGAGAAGATAGGACTGTACCAGAGCAATCAAGAATTATGGGATTGGCCTTCTAGTAGAAAACATAGAAATTATTCATAGCCAGAGGGAGAGTGTACATTTAAACAAATTCTTCTCCTAATATTCTATTGAATAATTTAGAAGATATGGATAATAACTGAATAACAGTGAAAACACATATAAAAAGACATATGCACTTCACCAACCCAAGTGACATGAGAATCCTGTAATTACAACTATATTACTAAAAATTGATAATAATAAAAAAGGCTATGTGATCCTCTTTACAATATTGATCCTATCCTACTTGCAGGTCCCAACCCTTCATACTTCGAAATGGAAAGTATTTCTAAGTTAATTTACAAGCTATCCTATCATAATTGATCAGGATTTATTTTAGGAAAATTCAAACTAATTATTACAATCATAGAAAATCATAAAGTTTTCTGCCACAAAATATGGATAGGTTATAATAAATTTTGAGTTGTTGAGGCTTCTTTGTGGGATTTGTTGTTGATTTGTGCCTTAAATTTCTTCTCTTTTCCATCTATCCTTTTGACTCTTTTCCCCCGAAATTCTGAAAAATGAGGTTCAAAGGGGTCTTTGAATCTCATAATCTGAGATAGTTGTGCAAAATCCAGGGGAGGTTTTTGTATATTAGATTGTTTTGAGTAAAAACCTCTCTCATTTTTATGAAATTCCTCTTCATCTATCCGAGATCTGCATTTGAAAAAGATGTGTAAAACGGACAACAAATAAATCCTGAAAATAGGCCCTAAAGATGCTATCGATTCTCCCAATCTGTGACACCTGTAGAAAAAATGAAAGAGGTTATTTTTACTTGGTCTATGCTGAGGAAAAAAATCTTTTGATTTATCAAAATTCTCCCAGTTTATCCTGAAAATTGCCTTAGAAAATGGCTGGTCAAAAACAGTTTTGGGAGGAGGATAGTGGTTACGTATAGGATGATGTGGGGACAAGTGCCAAATAGAGATATGGGATGAGTGGATGTGGGAGTGTAAGTGATAGGGGTAGGCGGAGAGTTGGATGGAATTTGGAATGAGGGGACAGGTGGTGTGTGGTGAGAGGGGTAAGTAGATACAGGAGGTGAGATGTAGGGAGAGTAGTCAGAGAGGTGGATGAGGTGATAGGCGAGAGAAAAGGGGTATGAACAAGTGAGAGGGTGAGTGGAGGACAGGTGTAAGTGGGGGTGTAAGTAGTATTAGGTGGTGGAAAGGCAGTAGGTGGTGTTTTGGCGAGGAGTTCGGTGGTAGTGGTATTATTAGGAGGAGAGGGGTCAAAATAATGATGAGGCCTGCCACGTTAGGTGAGGACCTGGCCCAGGAAACACTGACCCCCACCCCTACCATTAAAGGCGAGAAAGGTTGGGGGGTCCAAAAGAAATAATATCTTGAGGAGCCAGCAGGTCGTCACAGAGCTAATGAGTGTCGTCGTTGATATTAGCGTGGGAGTTAGGCACTACATGCCAAAAGGTCTTTTTCGCTAGCCAAATTAGGATAAAAACATGTGTTGGGTGGCGCTAAGCTAAATGCTTTCCACTTTACACCATAGTTTTATTTCCTAAGGCTACAAATATCAAAATTTCTTCAAACAAGGGTGTTTTGACAATCCCCTTTCAAATTTTTCTTGAAATCAAATAGGAGAGGGGGGTCCGAAATAATGATGAGGCACCACGTTAGGTGGGGGGACCCACAGCAGGGAAACCACTTTTCGAACCCCCACCCCCCCTACCATTAAAGGCAGAAAGGTTGGGGGGGTCCAAAATATCTTGAGGACCGTCGATCTGGGCGCTAATGAGTGTCGTCGTTGATATTAGCGTGGGAGTTAGGCACTACATGCCAAAAGGTCTTTTTCGCTAGTCAACTTAGGATAAAAACATGCGTTGGGTGGCGCTAAGCTAAATGCTTTCCACTTTACACCATAGTTTTATTTCCTAAGGCTACAAATATCCAAATTTCTTCAAACAAGGGGTGTTTTGACAATCCCCTTTCAAATTTTCCTTGAAATCATAATCACTAAAAAAATGGATATCAATCAGCATAATGATTATCCTATAAAATTATAGGACCCTAACAAGTTGCATGGATGAAATTTCTCTAATGGATACAACTCTTGGAATGCCTTGAACCTTGCCTTATTTTCCTACCTCATCAAGGCAAGAGATTGTCTTACTGTAACAGTCTAGGACATCATGGTGTTTTTCCAACCAATCCATGCCAATTAGAAAGTCAGATGAACCCAATGGTATGATGTTCACATCTACCTTTATGTTGAGTCCATTCATGTCTATTGTGAAGTCTTTAACCAACTCATTGATTTTCCTCTTATCCCCTGTAGCTAACTAAACTAACCAATATTTATCATGCTTACTCCTTTGTAAATTAAATATTTCAACAATGTTAGAGTTTATGTAACTATGGATAGATCCATAATCAATTAAAATTGATACGTGATGGTTGTCAATCTTACCTTCCACTTCAATCATGGGGAATTGATATTTTGCGTGCTTGTTGTCCAAGGCTACATAAATCCTTGGCATGTTTCCTCCCATGTATTCAATTGTTTCATCCTCCTAAATGTTTTGGACATTCCTCATTCTTTCACCTTTGTGAGGGAAATCCATATAGAAGTGATCTCCCTCACAATCCCAACACTTCATGGGTTATTGTCTTCGCCTTTTCCAAAAATAACCTGCCATTCTAGACTCATTAATGAATGACGATCATTGTTGATTTGCTTGAGAGATATTCTTGAAAAAGGTTGGCTTAAAACCCTTTTTCCTTATCTCCTTCTTGTCCTTCATCTTGTCTTTCTATACTTTTTGGAAGATTGACCTCCCTCTGCTCTACTCATAAACGTGTTTCACTCTCCTTATGGTCTCCTCTAAAGTCTCGAGGTTATCATATTGTATATTGGCACTATATAAGGAGGGTAACCCACTCATAAATCTTTGGATTTCAACCTTCTCATGTTTTATGAATCCCACATACTTCAGTAACTCAAAGAAACCCTTTTTGTATTCATCCATTGCCATGCTCTCTAACTTGAGTTCAAAGAACTCTTTCATCTTCCTTTCATACTAATGTTTTGACAAATATTTTTCTTGGAAATATCCTTTGAACTACCTCCATGAGACCTTTTCTCATTAAGGTGCTTATCTTTCTTAACTTGATCCCACCACATGGCTACCTTTCCTGCAAGTGGTAGGTTCCAATTCTTGTTTCCACCGTGGAGGGGTAATCATGCAATTGAAAATATTTTTTCATTTCCAACAGCTAGGCCTCGACCTCTTCTCCCTTCTGATGCTCACCATTGAAAGTTGGTGGCTTTATTTTCCTGAGTTCACCTTTCAATATGTTTGACTCGAGCCTTCTTCTCTACATCCTGATAGGAGACGCACTTGTGCATCCTCCACATCTCTAATTCTCATATGGGAATGAAATCTACCCTCTTGTACCTCTAACTCTACAAGAAAATGTGCACACGACAAATGTTGTTAGAATAGGCACATTGAATGCTCATTTTCCAAAATATAAGCTCCAATCTTATAGTTGTGGTCTATAGAGTTTTAGACAGTTTATCCTTTTATCCCTTACTGCTACAAGTGTCTTCTCTCCCATCCTGTACAACTTCAAGTACCTAGATTCCAAATATGGTTCCATGGTTTTCTTCTATGGTCTATGGGTTTTCCATAGACTACTCATGCATCTCAAACTGACCTCTTAGCAAGGAGTTATTCCTTATGGAAGTGAAATGGTATCTAATTTATACTTGGTGTTGATTCAGTTGTAACTTCCTTATACTAGCTCTATTTTGTGCTCAAAATATCTTATTGGAAAGCTCTTACTGATTTATTTCAATCTAATAATAGGGATTGTGTGTACTAAAGGTACACATAATTATTAGGATTTTGACTACCTGGAAATGTTTTTTAGGCCCTCAAAATTGCTATGCAAGTTGATGACCTTCAAAAACTAAAAAAATTCACGGAAAATGACTGATTTAATGTTGTAATAGTTTGTCAAATCAACCTACACCTGTCATCGGTAATTTTCCTTCCCTTTCCTCCTTCTCTTCTTCGTTTTTGAATCCCACACACACACCAGTTCTGTATTATGCACCAATATTCAACATGTGAAATCTCTACACCCGCAGTGCCAATATTTAGTGGACGTACCACACACCAATATTCAATGCATACAACTTTTGTAGTGCACACCATTATTTAGTGCACCCAAACTTTATATCATGCACCAATATTCCCCACACAGCACAAGTTCTTCCTTACGCAATGCCAATATTTAGTGCACATACAACACACCAATGTTATGTGCGCACCACAAGTTCCACATTGCACAACGTCAATATTTAGTGCACATATTGTGCACCAATATTCCATGCGCACTGCAAGTTCCACACCATGTAGCGCCAATATTTAAAGCACATGCCACGCACCATCACAACCATCGTGAAAATGATTGACTCACCTATATAATCCAAATTTAGTCACTTGTAAGTCCAAATGACCCTTCCATAAAAACCATTCTGAGTGCACTTTTGACTCAAATTCGCTAAAAAAAAATTGGGATTTCACTCATATTTTACCATTTTCCCCAAATTCGACACTTCTCAAATGTTGAGATGATGAATTTACCAACTTCATGATGGTATGTGGCTCTTACAAGTCTTGTGTTGAACCAAAAACTATGATACCAATTTGTAACATTCCCCAGCTTTGTTGAGGCCTGTTACTCATGGAAAACACATAAAAATAAAAAAATTCTTCTAACATATTCTGTAGCTTACCAGCTACAGGAAAATACACACAAATTTAACCATTGTTGATACCATTATTTAAATGCAACTACGTCATGTTAACTAACATGAATGTTACTAATAAAGTTTTCACGACAACTTAAAATTCATTCTCATACACAAAGTAAACACACAACAGTTAAACTCATAAAATAACTTAGAAAAATAATTAAACACTTACCTTTTTAAAAATACTTGTGCAACTCGTTGCTTGGAATGGACTTTCCACCCAATCATAGAATTGTTGTTCTAGATATAAACAACGAGTCACCCCTGAGTTGGGGCTAGGAATCCACAAAAGAGGGTGTCTGTCACTGTCCACTTGTAGCTTAGAAGAATCCCACAACCCACTGGAATTCTCCTACAACTATCCTGAATTTCCACCAGCTCTCTTCCTCTTGACCTATCCAACCCAAGGAATATACCCATTCACTACTCTCACTCCATTGAGTGTCCCATTAATTCATCAGGGTATTTCTAGCACAGATAATAGGGAATCTTACTACTAGGAAACTCAAGGGAACTCACTGCTAGGAAAACTACCAAGAAACAAAACATCAATGAGCTTGTTGATCCAATGCAACTCACACACAAGAGTTCACTCTTCAGGATTAACAAATTGTTTTCTTTGCAAGACCGACAACTTGCTTCTTCTGTCTCACAGCTCCAATAAGCTCCATAATTTTCCCTCCATTGTTGCTCCATCTCCCATGCACTTCTTTCTTACTCTCTGCTTGCTCCCCATGCAAAAACGTGACTATTGTCCCTACCCATACAAATTTTCTCCTCTTTGTTATTTTATTGACTTACACTATCTCCGTAGTTGATTGTACTTCATAGCAGTACTCAATAATAAGCGATGTGACTGATTACACCCGCCCTCTTAACATATATTCAATGATTGGGTTCTTCCACACTCAAGGGAAATCAAAAGGTTCACTCAAAGCATTAAAAATGGGAAAATATTTTGTGAATTAAACTCATGAATAAAACCCCCTTTCTAGACCCCTCATCTCTTGTGTATTAATAAACCCCCATCTCTATCCATGTCCCCCAATAGTTGGGATCACAACTTGTTTATTAAAATTCAGAAATAGATTTTGTATATTACATTGCTTGGCCTTATCCATTCATTATATCCGCATTAAGTATTAATTAAATTGGGGATTATAGTGGGGATGTTGCAATATTGAGAGGTTGAATTAGAACTATAACTAGAGCTGCCAACACACTCCCTTTTCTCTCTTAAATCTATTCTAGTTTCTTATTCAGAGTGTGGCTTTCACTTCTAGATGTTCAAAGAATCAACCAAGGACTATCATAAAGAAATTTAAGTATTGTAAAATTTCCAGATCAATAAACCATTTTGCAATGGTAGGTTAACTAAATTTAGGGGACCAACGAGCTCCTAGAGTTGCTACCCTACTATCTCATGTTTTCTAATGCTTCCTTTCTTTTCATCAACATGAAGAGTAGTATTAAAATTATCAACGATTATGCATACATTAGTTAGTTTACTTGTAATATCTCCAAAAGAAAGAAGTTGATATCCAAGCTTTGTTGCTACTATGATATGAAATTTTAACCATTTTGGTATTCCATAGAATGAGAATCCACCAAAGAAACCTTCGGAGCTATTGGGAATTTAAAATTCAACCGAACAAATGGATTCTTCCTATCGGTGCCACACATTTAATATGCTTAAGGAAAACAATATCCATATTCTCTAATGTTATTTTGTGCTTGAATATTCTTCTTTTGTATGGGGAATTCAATCCCTTTACAATCCAAGAAATAATATTCATGAGGAAGAATGTTTTGGGATGGGTGAGAAAATTTTGTTCATAGTTTTACATTTCCCAGCGTCTACCATATTGTGGTCCTCTTCATCTCTCTTATAGGAATGGATTTTCTTGTCTATGGGTAGTCCCTATCCTCTTAACACACAATTTATCCTTAGCTACACAAATCAGATTTAGTGCTTTGAACATAACCAATGCACACATAAGTTCATGGATTCTATAAACCATGGCCCTCTATTTTACATAGAAATAAATATAAAATTCCAATAAAAGGTTGATAACGTGCAGAGAGTGGAGAGCAGTGACATTGGATCACATTGGTGGAAGTGCATAGAAGTAAAACATAGGATCTACATGAATAAAAACAAAGGTATATATATATATATATATATCCACCATAGAGATAGGTTGGGCCAGATTCAGATTTAACAAAAAGAAATATAGAATAGTGATCTATAGGAATTCTTTCTTACAAACATACAATTTTTTTTTAAATCAAAATATATAAGCAGATATGAACTTATGTATTTGAAAAATGCAAGCCAAACAAATGAAAGAGTGAGATATTTCTTCCCAACCATAGGTAGTCCATCATGGAAACCACCTCCTACCCAGGCTATGATACCACCAAGGAAAAGTAGAAAAGGAAAAACTATGAATTTTCAAACTAAACAGGTCCAAGCGAAGTGATTTTTACTCTTGAGATTCTTAAGGATAGAGCAGCTCTTAGGCACCCAGATTACCTACCCCACACAATAAAAGGAGTTATATGTTACACAGTACCTCAAAAAATCCTCCCTTCAGTGTTATTTAGTGTGTGCATAGAAAGGTCTAGGATGATATCTCAAGCTTATGCAAAATCCCCTTGGTTTCTTGACACTTTTTCTAGGTCTAACAACTTCCTTTCATGGTTGGTCTATTCTATCATAGACTTGGCTCTATTTTTTTCTATCTAAGTCTCAATATACTCTTTTTCTTCTCATTTTCCAACAAGTTCTCTCTTCCTATTCTAATTTCTCATGCATGCATAATAGTAAGAGAATTCCAATTCAACTTCTTTCCTAGTTCCAATAATTTAGAGGAGACAACTTGCTAGTTTTTAGGAAATGATGGAATAGATTGAGGAATTTGTTTCCTCCACTCATTTTAACCTATTTTAACTTTGAAATTCATATTTTTAAATGAGTGAAGGTTCAAGGTAACACAAGGTATATTTTCTTAGGAATAAATCCCCCTTAGACCCCCTCACCTTTCCCCTCTTGAGGTATCATAGTTTGTGTAGGCGCTCTTGCTTCGTCGGCCTTCGTAATTTTTTATTAAATATAGAAACAAAATACTTACAATATTCAAGAGGTTCAAACCAAGATGTTACATCCCCCTCTCCCTTGGAATAACATTGTCCTCGGTGTTCTATTATTACAACAATGTTTATGTCATCATTCTTCAGCTATACCTGCAATGTCATTCTCTTTATGGCCTTGGTACATAGTATTCATGCATTGCCTACAATAGTCATCTAGATAAACACATATCATTGTCATTTATATGCATGTAATATTTCATCAATACAATTTCCATTCTATGAATTTTAAGTTTCTAGATGAAACATATATATTCATAACACAAGATAAATCATACAATTCAATACAATACTTATCTTTATGAATATGTATCTATCCCATATGGATTCCATGGATAGAACCCAACTCACTAGTTTCTCAGACACATCTAATGCACTCATGATCCTAGATATCATGTATCGTGAATATGTTACAACCGATCCATTCAAGTCTCCTCTTCCTTCCAGTCACTCACTCTCCAATCTCAGGCATCCCCTTCTATGCTACACAATCCTTTGGGAGATCGATCATTTTCTGAGAATTCCTCGCATTGAAAGGGTACAAAGACTTATAGAGTCTTACAGCCAAGGTTTCCCTTTGGCTTGCTCTAACATAACATAACACATATCAACTGTAATTAAGGAATAGCATGGGTTATGGTGTCACTACAGTGGCATTCTCTATGTTTTGTTTCGCTTCAATAGCCATCATTTGTCCTTCCTAGACAGATTCATCATCTCACCTTAAGATTAATGTCATAACTATGTATGTAATAAGACATCTGCAAAGTGGGCATTATGTGAATGCTACAACACCTTTATTGCACAAAAAACATACCAACAAGGAAGGAGAAAAAATGCAGTTTGTGCCAAAAATAAAATTTTACAGAGGTTTCTATTACAGTGTTTGTTATATGAGTCAATCACACCACTTTTGAATCCTTCATTTCCAGAATATTCTTGCATTCAAACCTTTACATGAAAAAGATTTGTAATTGCATCAACATGAAGGATTTGTAATTCATCAAGTGTTTCAAGGTCCAAGTCATCAAGGTTCTCACTCTTAAGCTAAGTAATAATAAATTCACCTCCATACCTCTTTGTCTCTCACATTCAAGAGAAATTTTCAGCTCTTCCAAAACAGTGATATTCACCTTGTTTTCATCTGGCTTTGTCTCATTAGAGATGTTATTTATTTCAATGGAGTATGTCGTATTGTTGTCACCTACAAGGCTTCTACATTTGCATTCTATGCATGTATTCATTCCTCCTTGTGTGACTTCATCCAGATTGTCTTGTTCCTTTTTTAGTTTTTCAACAAGAACCCACATGTTTGCAAGCTCATTTTCCAAGTCTACCTCTCTTTGTTTTCCTTCTTCAATTCGATTTTGAACCTCTTCTTTTATTTTCCCTTTTCTAGCAATACAGTTTCCAAAGCAACTTCTCTCTCATGAATTGCAATAAGATCTCTTCTAATATCATTTGAGACTATACCTCTATGGCTACCTGGGTAGATATATGTTGATCATTTTGACCATACTTGAAAGAATTTATTGTTCTTCCAAAGGTTGAGTCGTGTGTTTCTTGCAAATTAGATTTCATTTTTTCATTTTGATATGATAGCTTAGTAACTTATTCAGCAAAATCTTTCAGCTCCACTGCAACAATTGAGGCCAATTCCTTAGCATAAATTGCTTCTTCTGCTAATTTTTGGCTATGAACTTCAATTCTGTCCTTTTGTTCAATCAATCTAACCTTGTCCTGCTTTAGATTCTCTATCTTATCTATCTACATAAGAACTTGCAACTACAAAGGTGCATGGATGATTTTAAGGATGGAAATTTGTTTTAAAATGTAGAAATCTTAGCGAATATTACTAATCCTTCATATGCCAACTATAAATGTTTGGCGATATTTTTGGAAAAATATTCAAATTTATAAGGATTTTATATAGTTTTTATAAATTTTTGGCGATTTTTAAGGTAAAATAATTTTATCCTATAGAATTTGGGCGAATCATTTTTAAAATAGCGAATCTTGTTTTTGGAAAAACCATGGAAAATTAGCCCATGAGCGAAATTTAGCCCCTAAAATCATCCATGCAAAGGTGTTTCCTCTTCAACGTCATTTAAGAATACTCTTGATAAATTCTCGATTAAAACTAGTGTGTCCACATATAATTTCTCTTCCACACTCTGAAGCTCTCAAGACAAGCTACCAAGATTCAACCAGCTAGATAAGCCAAAATGAGATATCAATTGCACCTCCTTGGTAGATCTTTTCTTCATTGCATAATTAAGTTGTTTTCCTAGCAAAATAATTTCTTTTTGCATGGCATTTAATTATGTTATCTTAGCTTGTAGCTACTCTTGAAGTACTATGTTATCTACAGTTTTGATCTCAAGTTCAAAAGTGTTTTCATTCAATTGAGTTGTAATTTTTGAGATAGTTTGTGACATTTCCAATATATTAGTTGTGTTTGGAGAAGACTCAATGAACCAGTCATGCGTCTTTCAAGAACCTACATCTATTATTTTTTTTCCTGGATCTCATACTATCATAATGAATGATAGTATCCAAAAGAACAAAAATGTTTAAAGCATCATGCATAAAGCCTCTGACATAAGAACCATTTGGAGGCATTAAATAAGAATTAAATTCAGACCTACCACTGAAGAAATTGTTGATTCCAAACTAAATGTTATTGAGATATCATCCATGTATTCCCAAATATTCTAACCATAGCATAATAGATTCCACTAGAGGAACATCTAAAGGAAATGACCAATATTGGTTCTTTGGATAAGGTAATTATTGTTAAATAGATCCTCGATGTTGAAAATGATGACTATAAAAAAAATGTATCCGTGTTGAATACCCAAATCAATGTCCATCTAGGGCTATAAAAATTCTGGGTAGGACAACTGCCATCCATTGATGGATAAAACAAAGGAGAAACATCATGTTGCATCTTGGTTATTTCATAGTCGGGATCAATAGATATGTATTTCGTACCTAGGGCAACCCCAAGCAAATGATTGGAAACACCTTTCATGTGATCAAATTTACATTCACATGTTTCCAATAATATATGTACAAAATGCACACCTCTAGGAGCATATTTTCAACTTTGTCCACAAAATTTCATAACCAAACTTCCAGACATCTCTAGATAGACCAAATTGGGCACTCTTTATCATAGTGTATTATTATTCCATGTCTTGCATCTACAATGGACTTTGATGACCATATTTATGCATTCAACTACAACTACATCATTAACCAAAAATATTGCATATGTTCTTAGGCCTTCAATTGGCCTAAATATATTATTTAGGTTGTCGACTTCATTGAGATTGAACCTAATGTCAATTTTATTTCTATATTTATATTTTAAGTTCACACTTCTCTTGAGATAGGCTTGGAGAGAATCATAGGGTGGTTCATGTTCACTCCAGACAACGTGTACTGCATCAACACTGCTACAACCTACATAATGAGCAACCAATTTATTCAGAAGATCATTCCACCTCCAGGTATTAATCAACAATGTATACACTTTCCTATATCTTAGTTGGGGAGAGTTGTGATTCCATCTCGTGAAAGAAGCAGCTCGGCCAACAATAAAAATAAGGCAAAAGGGTAGAAATATATTTATCTTAATTGACCCAATATTAATTTAACAATTTCCTTAGCCTCTAAACAAGCATCGTTTGTGGGAATATATCATTCCATCTTTTTCCTTAGTATGGGAATAATCCCCATTGTTCATAGGGGTGATTCCCATGCCCAATCCAATGCTACTAGACATGGAAATCCCATAATACTCTCAAGGCAATGAATTCATGCCAGAAAACAAGATCTTTAAGAGGAAAATCTAAAAAGAAAAAAGCAAGAAACTTTAGGGTGAGGTTGTTGAGAATCGAATGCACCAACTCTTTTCTTACCTAATGCGTGTGATTTTCTATTTCATTTATGTTATACACCATTTTGTCACTTTTCTCAGTGTCATATCTCACAAGTAAAAATGACACCCCCTAATCATCATTGAAGTCAAAGAAGATCTGCATTGCCATTTTCCTTCATTCCTTGTCTTTTTCCCTTAGTCCTGGCTTGATTTAACCATGGTCAATCCCATTTCCACTATGGGGGAGAGACCATCCTCTTGAAACGGTGTTAGGGGAGCGACCAGGTCACTTTGTCTTCCCTTCTAGGGGAGCAATCATCTTGATAAGGTCAAATCCCATGAATTTAAGGGCATATTTCGAGGACTTTTTGGATGGTTCTTGTTTTGTTTTCTTGTTTTCATCAAGATATGATTTGAGTCTCCTTCTATCCTATCTTGGGAGAAAGAATAACCATGAATATAACTCATCCTTTACCAAGCTCCATTATTTCCTCAACCAAGTCCCTAATTTATCTTAAGTGGTTGATCTCCTATACATCTATAAAACCAGGACTCTCATCAGTGAAAAGGGGGAGAGGATGAATGATGTACCAAACTTATGATTCCATGGAAAATATCCAATTTGCCTTTGCTAGAGAGAAAGATATCTCATCTAAGGGATGATGAAGGAGATCGAGAGGTCAACAACATCACACAAAGTTTGTAACTTTCCATATTCTTATCAATATACCTTGGCTTGGTTCTCTTATGTTTGCGTGTTCATTCTTTTCTTTTGATCTCTTCATATTAAGTCATCAAATAGGATTATTCTCACCTAATCCTAGGAGGTAGTAGAGGAAGTCTTGTTTAATTTTGTGCTTGTAGGTATCGACTTCATCAAAGGAGTTGCTAGGTTGGAGCTTACTTGGATTGGAGCAGCGAGGATGAATGCAAGAATAAGGTGCACTAGTTTTTCTTTTTTCTACATAACCCTCCCACAAAGAAATAGAATAGTGATCCTAGATAATTTTAGTTACCATTTGTTTTCATTCTGTGTTTCTATAGGGAACCATAGCAAGAGAGTGATTACTTTTCCCACAAATTAGTTTCTCTACCACAATTTACAATTTGTTGGGAGCACAATGATGTCTATCCATTGGAAGCCCACATCGCATGGTGGTTAGTGTCTGATTAATATCCTTTTCCCCATGAATATCAATGTCAAAACCATAAGTGTGGATGGATGATCTAATTTTGGATGCAACCATTAAATATTTTGTTCTCATTATTTTCCATTATGCATAGAAACCTAAAATAGCCAAATTACCAAAAATCAAGAGATATTGTAGAACTATTAGTGACAAACTCACTTCATAATTCCTTCAAAAAATATAACACATTTAGACTGTAAATCACTAGGAAGGTCATATGGACTATTTCTTGTTCCATCCTAAAATCATAACAACAACTACACCCATGATTGATAACAACCTATTTCTTGATCAAATATATTCTTTACAGGTCAATGGTCTAGTAATATGACATGAGATATCATAGATTTGTTCTTATCTTTCCTCTAATGAGCTCGAGTTGTCTATCACAATGTCATCCATTTCACGTTTTGAATCCAAAGGCATATGAGAGGGTATTTTATTCAAATTTTGTTCTTCAGATATTCCATCCTTCACCACAAGTCATTGAAGTTGGATTTTGAGATCAACCTATACCACAATAATGGGCTTTGTTATCCAGTTCATCTTAGCCTCAAATAATAAAGGAACATCCAAAATAATTCTTCAGGACTCTCTTATCCAAATATTTGCATTTTCCTTCTCTCATCTAAGGTAGAATCAATGATAGTTTCAACATAAAAAAAAATGTTGTTGTGCTGAGAATATAAGGGCCAAGAGCTTCCAAACTTTTACTAAAGCCCCCTCCCTTTTAGCCAAACAATTATTTGCACAGTCCACTGCTATATTTAGATTATATGGCTCAACATTTTCCAACCCAAGACTAAACATCATCTCAAGTTCTTTATTTTTTGATATTGCAACTTCTTCCAAAGAAATAAGAGCCTTACTTCCTTGGAATAGAAATATCATACTTAATTGAGGCATGTCTATCATATTTTTCAATTCATTCCAAATTGATGAATATTTTTGTCAAATATATTTTGCTGATGATGATATGAACATGTTTCATTTGAAAGACACATATTATATGTTTTAGCAAACGATTGTTTGAGAATCCAAAGCAATCCATCCCATTGAGCTCAGATACCCTTAACATCTCCTCGTCCATAAGTGGTAGATTGAAAAGTGTGTATACTTGTATTGGTGCATCGTATTCGTTCATGCAGGGAAATGCAATTGTATGAACAATGCAATTTGTGTACATAAATAAAATCATTTCAACATCACACATGCAAGAAACAAAGCTTGGGTATAAATCCACTTTCTAGTTTTCCAAAAACAAGAAAATAAAATGATAAGATTAGTTCCTCCAAGAATTATACAAGACATTAAATCACAAAGAGACCAATGTTCAATGTAAAAAAATTTCAAGGTTCAAGATATGTTGTTCAGTATTCTAAAATCAAAGTTTGATTGTTGTGTTGATTTGTCATTTGTTGTTGAGGAGTAAGTAGTACTTTTCCCACACTATCTTCGATGTTTGTATCCCCAACCGATGAGTACCCTTGATTTATTAATGTCAGAGAGACTAGTGAGAGGATGACATAGAAGAAAATAGGGATGGTCTTCAATCTATGTTCAATATCACTCATTGTCTTTCCCTATTGAAGCAACTCTAACACCATTCTATCCATATTTTGAGCCCATACATCCCCGAGTGTTGTAACCTGAGCTCTGATACCAATTTCCATATACCCATAATTACAAATACACCCTCGTCATCAATTTCCATCTACCTACGTGGGAAACATTTTGATTCCAATGCCAAAATCATAAAACAAATCCAAACATGTTGATTACTTCTGAACATGGCTTGTAATTTACCACTTTAAAACCATGGATTTAGAAGGGTTCCATAGATTTTTGAAGGTATATCCATAGATTTTTGAAGGCACAACACCAAATAACATTTATAAAGAAAAATGTTTGATCCCATGTAAATCAATCTTTGGTAGAAGTTCTAGTCTCAGCAATAACTATGCTCACATTGTTGGCAAAAACTTGCAGTGGAATCACAATCATAAGAACGTTTTCTCTCTTTCCTTAAGGTAATGCTTCAAAAAACACCAACCTATACCTATGAGAACTATTACAGTT